>KV428050.1:0-150775 GCA_001632355.1 Sistotremastrum suecicum HHB10207 ss-3 | reverse complement strand
TTATCAATATTTTAATCATTATTATATTATATATG
The DNA here is from genome assembly GCA_001632355.1 of Sistotremastrum suecicum HHB10207 ss-3. NCBI lineage: Eukaryota > Fungi > Basidiomycota > Agaricomycetes > Sistotremastrales > Sistotremastraceae > Sistotremastrum > Sistotremastrum suecicum. The sequence goes on along the minus strand of KV428050.1, from coordinate 150,740 downwards.
CTGTATATACACCTCATATGATGTGGTACATGCATATAGAGACCAATATATACCAGATATGTCACTATAAACACCCATTTGGGACCCAAAATACCCTCTGGGTACCCTGGTTGGGGACCCTTAAGGGTCCTCGGTTGCGACCACGGTCATGACCGGTCATGACTGCGGTTGCCGGTTGCCTGATTTTCCAAGAACCTGGGCAACCGGCAACTGCGGTCCGGTCATGGTCCGGTCGCGACTGCCGGTTGCCACCGGTCACGGCAACTGGACCTTGGAACACTAATAATCACTTGATCGCCTGATCGCACGATCGCAAAAACGAAAGTTCACATTAGTGACCGAGACAATTTACATCGATTATTTTACTTAGTAGAAACATTCTGTAGACTCGCATTATTCTCGTACGCAACTTCGCAAAACGAGAATCTCGCATGAAAAAAGATGCGATCGTGCGATCATGCGATCATGCGACTCGGACCTCGGATTCCCTGCCAAAATGGCAAATTGTGCGACTTTGGAATAAATCCTCAATCCGCCCACCATAGTATGTCGGAATGGAAAGCAACCTTCGCGCGCCAATGAAACTTCTCTGAGTCCGTCGAACTCGAACGCTGTGAGTTATTCTGGCATTTTCACAAGCTTATCAGCCCTCGGCGCAGCTATGAGTTGCGATTGGATTTCTTTCGTGCTCTAATTTTAAATCCTTGAAAACTCTCGCTTTGTGTCTTGAACCGGCGCCGTACACGATTTCACGATGTCCAACACGTATTTTCGACTGCACGTGCTTAGAAGAGAGATCGGGTGAGATCGGAAAAGACATCGGAAGCGCCGGAACTTCCGCCTGCCGAAAGACTGCCGATCAATCCAAACCATCTCATGGCGGTGCTTCGGGATCGTTCAAATGATCTGATTGGATGACCTACTTACAACGTGATCCTTTAATTCACGTTCTGGCGTCTTGACACTTCATGAACTTCTTCTCTTGTCTAAGCGCACCAATCATTCAATGTTGAACGGAAGGGACAAGGACGGCATCGTCTTTGCTGAATCGGCTGAGATGCCGTGCACGAATGAATCACGGATGTTGTACGAGTTTTACGTGCATGTAGGTCTTTGGGAACTATAAAAGTGGTGGTAAGTTGAATGATTTCGACATCCACTCAGCTCTCCTCTCATCGCACCCATCTCTCACAAACTCTCTTCAGGTCTTCGAGATAGTACAATGTCTTCCTTCCTATTCAAAGCTCTCATCGTCGCTTTCTCCGCTGCTGCTATCGGTAAGCTCGAGACTGGAGTCGCGACTTTTTCAGAATGATCTCATTGATTCTGTCAGTATCGAGCTCTGCCGTCCCAGGAGCTCGTCGCGATGTCACCATCAATGCTCGCGACTTCAGCGAGTGCACCACTGAAGACTGCGTTTGTGGACAAACCTGTAAGTTGTTATAAACCCCAGTTAATCGAACAGACAAGCTAAAGGAAATTTATCAGGCCGCTTCGCTGAATGTTCTCCTTCTACTGGACCTACCTTCGAAACTGACGACTGCGTCACATTGACCAACACGCTCCTCGCTCGTAGTAAGCATCAATCTTCATATATATATATTTGAACATTCCCTCATGTACATCCAATCAGCCGGCACTTTCTTCGTCGCGGCCGGAGCTCAGCAAGTTGAAACGTACGGTACATGCACGTACACCTTCGAGAACGATTTCCCGATTACTCTCGAATATTGCTGGGACGATTTCGTACGTATCCTACTGATCATTTCTCAAAAATCAAATCCTAATCTGTTGCAGGCTAACGCTGGATTGGCTAACGCCAGTGGATGCGAAACTACCACTACTGAAACTGTCGGCGGAAAATGTGGTGCAGAAAGCGGCTTGTGGTTTGTCCAGTACGTCCTGGGTCCAAGCTTTTTCTCCGGAGTCCTAACTCATCGATATTCAGGAGCTCCGCTTCAGCTTAAGCTCAAGTATACCAGTATTCGAAGAACAAGGACACTCCGGCCATTGGCACATCAATAGGACAATTTTTCCCTGCTCATTCAAATAAATAGTCGAAAAATCCATGTCATCTTCAGAAAATATTATCATGCTTCTCATTAGTCTCTAGCAAAATGTTTGACGAAGACTGACTGATCGAAACAATCGGAAGCATATATTTACACTTCCATAACAAGCGCCTTTCGGAACTCGGACATTCATGCCGAACAGGCCGAACGACGATCAGGCACATCGGGACATTTGCTTCCGACTTTCGCGTGGCGGTGCTCGTAGCTCGCTCTCTACTTCATTTGAGACCTTGCTTGAGGCTCCCTGGTTGGACCAATGAATCGAGAGAATGTCTGATGATGCATAGTTGCTAAATTCTCTTGTTGACACCAACTCCCAAAATTTAGAACCGCATTCAGGGGAGTGTTTGCGTCGGTCACTGGCATTCTACAGCCCAAACCTTTGCCGATAACATCCTGATACGTTCAGGCGTCGAGTTCCATCTACTGCACGTTCCGGTATAATGAGCTCATGCGTAAACCGACATAAACCAGCTGGCTTCAGTCCAATCATAGAAGCGCTCTCACTGCACCCGCGTCGGAACCAAATTCGGCATCGCCGGCTTCTTCCAGCTTTAGCTTCCGTCACCTTCCGATCGGCGCCTTGAACCAGTGTCTGGTGTGCGATATCGATAAGCCAGGAACATCTGAATCGTACGGATCCAGCTTCTAAGATATCCTGGGTCATGTGCAGGGCATTAGTCTGAGATACGGTCGTTGTTCACCAAGTACTGTCCAATGATCTCTTCTCTCGGCGCGGGCGGCACTCACCAGTCAGGACAGCCAGGGCAGAGCGGCGACTTGGTTTGATTCTGGTCACTGGACTACGGATTCGAGTTGCATAAAGGCTGTCAAGACATCAGAACTCGACGTGCTGATGTTCAACCCTCTACCAACTGGTACGAAGAAGCCGATGTCTTCCGAGTCTTTGTTCACTTATAGAACCCTTCTGGTCATTTCGGCTGCCTCCGTTATCGGTTAATATCACACCATTATTCCAGTTTAGCGTTTTTGAGCTTACTTCTCTGCTCAGTTTTCGGCTCTACTGTTGCTGATGCTCATGTTAACATCACTCTGGCGGAGCGACAAGCTTCCGAATGCCTCACCACGCATACTTGCGTCTGCGGTCAACCATGTCTGTCCAGGACTTTCGCCTTTCCATTCCACAAAATATCTGACAATGTATCAGGCACATTTCAGGATTGTGTCTCCGGGCCTGATGTCGATGTCAATGACTGTACCACTCTTTCAGACATGCTTAAAGCGAAGACAAGTGCGTTTCGCCTTTACAATTCCAATCTGGTGTACTAATGAAGCTTAGCTATTGGATTCATTGCGCCTTCGTATACTACAGTGGTAGAAACCTACGGCTCGTGCACATTCATCTTTGAGAACCAGACGCCGGGTATCCTAGAGTATTGCTGGGACGACTTCGTAAGTCAAATAAGTCAAATTAGGGTTTGGATAAACTGAATGGACAACTCACTCATGTTACGTCGTACCAAAGGCGAATGCAGGTTTCAATAATGCGTTTAGCTGCCTTACTCCGGCAACAACTTCGTCTGGTGGCGAGTGCGGTGGATCAATTAACGGTGGCGATTGGTTGGTGATGTAAGTGTTTGAATTCAACGACAAGAGATAGCGATGCGCCTGACCCACAAATATCTGTAGTGCCGAAGCGTCGTTGACTACATGAGTGGACAGCGATTCGTCACGTCTTCGGGGAGAATATTGAGACGTGTTCGCGCTTGAGGGTACTGTGAAATCAGTGTAGATAGTCCGCTTTATGCAGAAACACATCTAGATCCCACCCTTTATCGTGCATTTGATTCACTGTCTGAAGCGTGACATGGAAACATACTAGACATCCTACCCAAGTCCGAACGATTGGCGTGATGTCCAACATCATGTTACACAAAGGTTCATCGATGAAGGGCTCCTAGCTAATTGAGCAGCTGCCGCAATATCTTGTAACCATCTAAAATCCTTGACATCGGCGAGATAGTCAACCAAGCTTCGCATCTGATCGCTTCACGATGCCGTGCAGCACGAGGAGTGCGCTGTCGAAGGGGGTTGGACCTTGTGGTGAAAAGGAAAACTTTCTCTCGCACGAAAATGAAGAACCTATAAGCAAGCTTGAAAACGTCACTACGAGCTTTTCGTACACAAGGTACACCTACTATCCTCGAGAACTTGATATTCGGAGGTGATTATCCAGAAGACGGGGCGAACACATAATTGATGATCGATGATTATTGGTCCAAGGAACGAATCTCACAGTGCGGTCCCAGTTAAACCCAGGGGTTACAGCAGATTCCAGCCCAGTCTAGCCTCCACCTTGGGCCGTTGAATAGATCATGTTACACAGCCGATTCGATTCCAGTAATCAAGCCCCGAGACAAACTTGATCCCAAGGTTTGTCCGCGCGAAAACGGAAGTTCGACTTCCTCGAAGTGCGTCCGGGATCAGAGATCAATGACTCGGGTGCATTGTCTTACGGGTTTATGCATGGGGATGAACCCACGGTTACGCTTCAAAATCCGGAAATATCGGTCTGGATAGACTTGCGTGCTGTGTAGATGCAATTGGAGACAATATGATCTGAGGTATCACTGGTAATGTTACGGAGTCGATTCGCTCGATCGGAGTGCAATGTGGCCAGTCCAACAAGTTCCCAGCCGGTCCCAGGCTGTTATCGGGACCGCGGGACGGGCGGTGAATGCAAATCCTATTGTGTGATGACACGTAAAAAATCAAGTCGAAGTAAAAACATAGGTCAGACTTCAAGGTGCCGTGATATACTGGACATTACAGATAAATTGGCTCTCGGTGGCCGTTGGATGAGAGCACGCCAAACAAGGCACAACATTGCGAGGCTAATTTCTCCTCGTTCGGAGTCAGCAAACAAGTACAAATATGGTACGTGGCACTTATTGTAATGCAATTGCTAAATTTGACAGCGAATTACAGATTGTTGAGTTCACTCGATGAGACGGCATCGAGCCAACATCAATTTACGTTTGCCTGCTGACGGAAGGCACTTAAATTTGGATTTTAATTGGCCCCGACTGGATGGCTGCATCGCCCAAGATTCGGCGCAGCCGCATCTCGAGAGGAACGTTCTTTGGACCCTTCAAACCAAGATCGCAGTCCGGCGCGTAGCAGGGAATAACCTTTCCTATCAACGCTTGTCTGTTTACCATTCCGACGATTACCACGACTTCATTTCACAATTCGTGAGAATGAAGGACGTCACGAATAATTCCACGCTTTCTTATCCGGCATATGGACCTAAAGATCGCGCAATCAGCAGCAAGAGGGGGTGCTACAGCATCAGAGGATATCATCATAGTGGTCGCACGTTGAGCGCCCTATCCAGAACCGCTTGTGAATAATCTTCCGCTATGCTCCAACTCGACAGGTCGCCCTGACACACTCCCGTTCACCCACACCAAATTTCCAGTCTTTCCTTCCCACACGTTTCTCACCCACCCATGAACAGCCGAACAGCCTAAACGTTCTCACATTATAGCGTTGCTATCAGAGGCCTGAGGGGGTGCCGCGCCGCCCCATTAGAGAGGTCTTTCAATCCATCATGTCGGAACAACCACCCTCGAACGTCTCTGGCTCTTCCTCCTCCCTTCAATCATCATTTACAATGAGCAGCGAAATGGGTCATATGCAAGCCCCTTCCTGGCAGGTAAGCTCGTATACTTCAATATAAAAGTACGCATTGGACTAACAATGCTTCAGCATCGCGTATCAGCTTCATTCGCTGCAATGGCTGAGCAGGTTCAGGCTGCATCTCAAGCGGTCGCTATGATCCCTGCTATGTCAGCTGTCGCACACGAGTCTACCCTTGTCGAAGTCATCGCTCGATTAGAGTCGATCGAAAGACAACAAGACAGACTTCACGAGGAGTTCAACGAGCTGAAAGCTCTCGTCCAACAAACGCGAGAAGGTCCGGAGAGGTTCGAGAAAAGATTGGACGACCAGATCAAAGCTTTTAACCTCGAGTGAGTCTATGTTTATCGACTCCTATTCTGAGATAGTGCCTCACCAACGGTCATTTTGCATGGTACTATAGTCAACAACGATTGCCTGCTCGACTCCACAACGCAACTGCCTCCAAAGGCCCAAATCCAATCAAAGCCCCACCTACAGCCTCCGGAAAGACGCCCAAGAATTTCCCAAACACGAAGGGGGAGTTTGAGCACCTCACCAGTGGGTCCCATTCAATTTCTTGAATTATCTTCCGGTCTGACATCGATCGAAGGAGAGCGCTACGAAACGATTATGGTTGAGTACGGTATTCCTATTAGCGGAGATATCACTGCGAAGAGAGATACGTTGAGATCCTTCTTGGGGATCCCTGCATAGTAACCGCTCTCACGAGTTGGCGTGTAGAAATACACATCATACATGTCCGTTTACCACGATTCATAGAGGCTCTTATTTTATTCCGGACTTCGCTGCAAATAAGTACTTGATGGATTAGACTAGCTCCCGCGGTGATGAGCGTGGGAACGTTTTCAGGATAAACTGTACAGTTGGGCGGTGGCCAAAATACAGGTGTGGGTACACCGAGCCATTTCTTTGACGAAAGCGAAGAGAACCAATGCGATTGCAGTACGACGAAGACAACGTGTTACAAGACGCAAGACAACTATAGCTATCCGAATTTCTACATACAGCAAATCGTCTTCCACATCCACAATGAACGCCATCAGAAGTATTAAGCCCGTCCCTTTGGATGTAACAAGGTATGGTGCCGAACGAGCGATAGCATAGCATCGTCGCCCTGCGAAGGGGCAACGAGCCTCATCTCGCTGCTAATTTCTCATCATTGGCGATTATGATTGTGGAAGAATCAAAGAGAGAGAGACGTTGAGACTCCGCTATTTATGCTCAATTTGCGTGGGAACTTCCTCGGAGTCGGAATTTGGAGCTTACCTTGCGCCGACGCTTGACGATGTCGCTAGCATTTTCTCTGGAACGACAAGTCGCACTCTCTGCTGTTGCTAGAGCTTGTCGCTTGACTTCGTCTGTTTTCAACAAGCTTGTTAAAAATGAGACTGTGACTAAAGACGATAAGTCTCCGGTGACTGGTGAATTTGATAATATCCTTGGTCTCATGCTCATAAACTGATCAACGATGATCTATAGTTGGCGATTATTCCGCTCAGGCAGTTGTGAATACTATCTTGTCTCGTGCATTCCCTGATGATCCTATCGTTGGCGAAGAGGACGCATCCGATCTGAAATCGGGAACGTCGGAGACAGCTCAGACGTTAAGGAAGCGGATAACAGAATTGGCTAATGAGGCCTTGACGGCGGATCTTGCTTATGGAGACGTGGCAGACTGGGGACTTGGACCTGGACAAGAAAGAACGACCGAAGAGTTATTGAACGCTATTGATCGTGGAAATCATGCGGGTGGACCAACAGGTCGTACGTCCCATCTCATCTATGCACGTCGTCATCTTCGGGAATAACGTATGAATATAAGGAATGTGGACGCTTGATCCAATTGATGGCACGAAAGGGTTCTTGCGAGGAGAACAATATGCTGTCTGTCTCGCCTTGATCGTCAACTCGAGGGTCGAACTCGGCGTGATGGGATGTCCGAACCTTCCTCACGATCTCAGTAAACCAGATGGACCCCGTGGATCCATCTTTGTAGCAGTGAGAGGACAAGGCGCTGAACAGGTACGTCACTTCTTCTCCGCTTCTGCGCTTTTGCTCAATTCAAATCCATTAGCGTACTCTAACCCTGGGCGATCCCAAACCACTCCAACTCCCCCACCTTCCAATCTCCGAGCTCTCATTCCTCGAATCCGTCGAAGCAGCCCACTCATCTCATTCCTTCAATGATCGCGTCTCATCTACACTCGGAATCACAAAACCTCCGACGCGGATGGATTCACAAGCTAAATATTGTGCGCTGGCAAGAGGAGATGGAGGTGCATATCTACGCATGCCTACCGGTGTCGGATATAAAGAGAAAATATGGGTACGCCTTTCCCCAGCGGTAAACGCTTATGAGTGTCTGATTGGGCGAATAGGACCATGCGTCAGGATCGCTGCTTGTCACTGAAGCAGGTGGGATGATCACGGACGGGAGGGGAGCGCCTCTCGATTTTGGATTAGGACGGACGTTGGGAGAGAACTTCGGTATTGTGGCTGCTGGAGCGGAGGTGCATCCGTTGATAATTGCTGCGATAAAGCAAGTGAATGAACAGAAGGTTTGAATCAAAATGTATCCTTAGTGCCGATTGTCATTGTATTGTTCAGACAAAGCTGTAAATGCATCAAGAGGACGTCGATATTTCTTGGTGATGAGTTGTACCATGTCTCATATTCGCGACCGGGTTGATCGACTGTCTGAATGGGATTTGGATGCCATGAACTGGCATGCTATGTATCATTTCTCGTTGACCATTGGTGTGGGCGGATTGCATCATCTTGGCTCAGCCTTTGAAAATCAAATTTCTCCGCTATCGTCTTATCACCTCACAGGCTCATATCACGATTATATCAGAATTCGCTCATGTCACAGCAGTCCGTATCACTGGCCTTACTATCGGAGTCGTCCGGAGAGACAAAACGGATCGATTATCGCTCTTTCATTGAATTAAAGAAGAGTTGGCGAGATCCATGCTGCCTTATTCCTCAGCGATAGTTACCAACCTGACCGAACCAGCGAAAAGCGATCGTGCGATCTTACAGCCCTCCTTCCTGACCGGTTGTCTGGCCCAATTCGGCTGTTTCCTAATCTGCTTTTCCTATCTCCCTTTTCACTAAACAGTCGAAGAGTAGTTTCTTGATATGCTCACCAATCGTGAATAGAGAGCCGAGTGTAACATGTGCTCCATTGTCTCCCACAAATCCCGAGTCCACTTCTCGTCAGCCATTTCATCGAAAATAGTGTCCTTGTCGCACGGAGGTTCTTGCAGCAAGCGATCCATAGCCTCTCTTAACGCCTTTTTTGGCCGTGGAGCGGAGTGCCACATGATATACGTAGGAGAGGAGTGCGGCCTTTGATTGTGATCAACAAGAATTTTAGTCAGATGTGTGCACATTCTGAGATGCAACGCGGGATGTGCTCACATTTTCTTGATTTTTTGAGAGAATGAATATCCTACACCTTTGACAGTTTACTGGAGCATGTACTGATTCCTTGCTTTTTTGGTGGGGAGGCTATCCAGTACTCGGGCTACGAGTTGTTGTTGTTGTTGTAGTTTGTATTTATAACCCGCTTTAAGCAAACGAGTGCTAAGTAGCGGGGGCCCGGTCGTGAGACCGGTCCTGGGAGTGTCTCGGGCTACGAGTATAGACTCGAGGTTTGGGTCCTTCTTGGAGTCGTCCATGCCGAGGAGAGTGTCTCTTCGAACTTGGCCTATTTACTGAAGGCAGAATATAAGAATGAAACCTGGATTTGAGAGTTTGACATTACAACATACCAAAGCGCAACACGGGTGCAAACCAAGTTGTTGATGACGACAAGGGCTTGACTCATCATTTTTTGCGCGTGACGTAACGCATTCGTGACATTCCAGACCCGAATAGGACAGGTTGACGGTGCTGACTAATCACGAGCTGTCGATCAAGCTCCAACATGGCTGTCCGTTCAATGGCGGTACTGGAACTAACTCTCTGTTATCCTCTATCATGAGCACGAATGTCACCGAAACTCAGCCAAGTGCTCTACCTCAAATGACTGTTGCCAAAGACCCGCGCAATCCGAAAGCCTTAGCTTTCAACGAGCGTGGCAGACGACAATGGAATCATGGTCTTTTCAGCTGCTTTGACGACTTTGCGACTTGTCTGTACTTCTTGCTTGACTATTCTATCTCCTGTTGAAAAATGATATCGTAGGCGTCGTGGCGTATCTGGTTCCGTGTGCCACGTACGCCCAAACACGATCTCGGTTCAACCACCTTAGTCTATGCGGAACGAGACATCCTGGTGGTGGCGAGATCGCTAATTCCGATTTCGCACTCTTCGCTATTGCTCAGCTTTGTACCGGATGTGGATGTTTACTCGAGGTAAGTCAGCGAAATGTATCGGGTCTTGAATGAATTTTTGATGTCGCCTGTAGATGTCACAGAGAAGAAGTATTCGCGAGCGTTATAGAATCGAAGGGGGACCTTGGAGTGACTTATGTATTGCATGTTGCTGCCTATCCTGTGCGATGACACAAGAATCGAGGGAGATCGGAGTGGAAGAAATTGAAGGCTTAGGGCTCTAGTTATTAAAGTGTGAGTGTTTTCGTATATGAACAAAGCATATATCTCTAATCTAGTTCCATTCCAACATACCCAGGCTGTTTCCCTTGAGTAAATAACTATGCTTGTTATTTCACCACTTATCTTGTACTCGATCTTTTCCGCTTTCGACCCGATATTCCTTAAGTTCATTTCTCCAACTCGGCAGCAACTTCAGTCACTATGAGATTGTCTTTGAATGTGCTCCGGGACGAGCTGTCAACAATGTGTCCCTCATGATCTGTTGTTTCGGAACCCGATCCATGCATTTCCTTTATTGGTTCCTACGTCCCCGACGCACCGTCCGTGATCGGGACGATCAATTCGTGTCAGGCCGCATACCATTGAATTCTTGAGAACGCAAGCTACGACAGGTTCTGCTGCCCTTGTTGACAAGCTCCTCCTCACATGCCCGGTAGTTTCAAAGTTTGTCCCTGGGAGCAGCCATAGCATATGGATGCTTATCAGATGTGAATGAGATTCTTTCCGCAAATTTAGCCACGATATCAAGACAGACGGAACGAAGATATGGGACTATCTGGACGTGAACAAAATGGGAATCACGGCCTATTGTACCGTCCTCATATAGATCCCATCCTCTTCGAGGAAGGGTTTTATCGCGCGCTCAAATCGTACACCGGCATTCTTGAGAATCGATGGAGGACGGTCATGCCGGTCTGATGGACATTAGGGGGGTCAGAGTAGACGCGATTCAGCGATTCAGCGCGATTCGGAACGCGATTCGGGCTCGCGATTTATCTTGCAGAATCGTCCTTGAATCGCTGCCCGAACTGACCACCCCCTCCTGCACCGCGATTTGAATCCGCACCCATGTATTTACTTCATGCTCGGTAGTAATCATCACCTCTGCCTCGGAGATCACGAGGATCACCGACCCCGCCCATTTGGGGCGTTTGGCTCTGTTTATCGTTCTGCCCGGGTTCACCGAACGACAACGAGCAACCCGGCAGCTCATCCTCCCCCTCCTCCCTTACCTTCGACGATGGCGTGTTCAGCAGTCAACAGGAAGAAGAAGGCTTCACCCTCCTGTTCAAAAGCTGGGGAGAACCAGTGATGCATCGGCCACATCGTCATCAACCAGCACCTCCGGCAGACGGCGGCAGTGACTTCAACATCGAGGGGAGGCCTTGGACTTCTTGGGAGACGAGGCAGAGCAAGCCTTAAGAACATTTCTTGATCCAGTTCATAGAGAGGGATGGGTTGCACGGATGTGTGGTGGTGAAGGGAGCTTGTTTCGTTTTTATTACCTGGCTGTATAGTACATATCGGGATTCTCCGAATATAGCTGTATAGCTACAAAGATCAAAGTGTACGAGCTAGCCGAGAATCACGAATCGCGAGGTAGGTTGTTGCTCCTCCGGAGGAGCAACAGCTCGATTCACGATTCACGCGCTTCAAGTCGCTTACCGAGCCAAAATCGCGTCGTCTGAATCCCCTTCCGAATCGCGCTGAATCGCTGAATCGCGTCTACTCTGACCCCCCCTAATATCGGAGAAGCGAAGCGAGAAACGCAAGGAGAAACGTCCAGAACCTGCGACCCACCTAGATGCATCTGGATGGGTCGACTACTTATTTGACCTGCTCTTCGAATTGCTGGCAATTGGGTCAAAATGAGCCTGAACTCCGATTGTTTTCACAACAACAACTAGCACAAACAGCAGTGGTGGTGGCCCTGCGTCCTGGCTTGATTCCTAGTCCTGTCTGACTGATCCTCAGTCGCATTTGCAATGGCAATCCGTTCCATAACAGTGCCCTAATGATCAGCAACAGCCACCCTGCGTACGACCAGTGAAAACCAGTCAAGTCCCTCTCAGCCAACAGTCACTTCAAGCTTGGCTTCTTGTTTCTCATGCGGAAATACAAGCGATGATCTCTACGTACTGTATACTGTATAGTGATTTCTTGCCTCTGGTGATAATCGTCCGCGCAAAATAGAATTTCTTCATTCCATGTATCATGATCAGACACACACGGCCCTTCTCGGTCCGTTTATGCGGCAACTTAGTTGTATACCGATGCCGATGAACCTGAGTCGTTAACACCGTTAACACCGGGTACTAGTAGCGAAACGGACCTGGACACCGCCTCTCCTTGTCATCAGACATTTGCTGATGTTCGTCAGATTCGCTGAAGAAGAGAACAACCATGTCTCGGGGTGAGTACCATTGATGCCAATGACTGATACCATCCGATAAATGTGACTGTAACTGACAAAACCGGGATTTGGTGAATTTCCTGGCAGAGAGCTTCCCGATATATATTGGCACAAACACATCCACCCGGCAGGCTGGCCTTATTATCATCATACACGCGATAAAGTGACAACAACCCTCGACATCACCGACCCTCGGACATACCGTGATTTGCAGAGACACCACCGTGACCATGCTCGTCGAGACAGCTTTGCTTTTCCAAACAACCCCTCGTATGAACATTATCTCGATACCTTCAATACAAAATGGGAGATCTCGGTTGATGAAACGGGATATCGATGGATCAATCATGCGGAGGCGCTAGGGGGAGACAAGGACCAGGGCCTTCTAGAAATGCTTCAAGAGGTAACGTCACCGCGAAGATATGAACATAGTGAGTGTGAAATTCATGTACTTGGTTAAATTCACTCTTCCTTCTAGCTCTGGAACGGCGACGGGATTATTGGGCATTCCTCCAGGCCCACCCTTGCCATACTGTCCTGCCTGAATATGGCGAACAACATGTACAAGACGTCCTAACGTGGTGTCTGGCCGACCAGACTTTGTTCTCCACTAGTACGGCTTCATTTACCGTCGTTCAGGCAGAGAGACTTCTGGAGATACTCAAGTCCTTACCGGATCCTTCCACTCGTCCGATCGGTATATATACTCCCTGAGAACAAATTGATTTCTATATTAACGACAACGGGAAGAGGAAAACATGAAATCGTATAGTTTCTCTCTTCGTGTTTGGTATACAGCGGCTATAGCACGTACTATAGGTACTCTCTCTCTCTCTCTCTCGTACTCAACTTCGATTCTTGATTGAGTTCTCCATTCAGTTGCGGATAGAATTTCTTTGGGATATGGAACTCACCAAGCTCGGGACTACAGGAGATTAGAGCAACGTCCTGATATTGCAGACTTTTCTGATTCGCATTTTCAGAGCCTCGGATACAGAATATTCTTTGTCCTTTCCTTCCTGGTACTTTTTGGTATCCCGACTTCGTGTCTGCGACAGATCTTAAATGTTGATCGACGTCGGTTATCCAACAGCGGGATCAGTGAATTGAGATGGAGAAGCTTTCTCGAGAGCCGACTCAAAGACTGGGCAAATTCCAATTTGCTGGTGAGCAAGAGCAAAGAAGCACTCATCCCCTATTCTGTTGACAAGTCGGCTCTGACAGGCGACTGTTATGATTGCGTAAGATCCTCTCGACGATCTGATGGTTTGGATGCTGTTTCCGATGCTTCAATTTTAGGGCGACTGTCGCTTTTATTGCTGTTCCAGGCATCGATGGCGTTTCAAGATCGCTGGTCTTGTTATCAGCATTGCTCTCCATAGGAAGTGTCCTATCAGGACAATACCTGACTCGCATCCATGAACCTCAGGCTCAAAGTACTGCTCGAGCTGGCGTTAGTCCTTTAAAATTACAGAGAGCCGGATTAAAATCTCACGTGTTCCAGCGAAACTACTTCAGCAATGTTGGCTCGTCGAGGAACTTGGCCATCCTTTTGTCCTTGCCCGCCACTCTCATTTCTTGGTCTTTTATTGTGTTTGTGGCCGCTTTCGTTGTATATTCCATCCGCGGAAATGACGGAAGCAGCTCGGCACTCCCACTCCCACGATCAACATCATTGATCGTAATTTTTGCAAGTGTAGCCTTGATGTGTTTTTTGATGGCGATCATCCTTGTTTTGTGGAGAGCTTGGGATGAGACAGAAGACCTCCTTGCCAACTACCCACCAGACCCCTTCGATGCAGCACCGATCTATGGTCCCTACCGTAGCCAAAACACAGAAGATGACCCAGTAGGGTCATCTTCGTACCTCAGGGAAGGATTGCCAGATTTCTTCCCTACTCGACGACCCATTTTTAGTCAGTCCCTGGGAACATCCTATGCTGTTCCACGGCTACCTGAGCCATCATTTTCGTCGTCGCCACGTTCAATGTACCCCTCCTCTGGCTGGCAATCATATGAACGTCGACCTGAAGCCATCCTTGAGAATCGACCCAATCCAATGCTACAACGACAGGTCATCATGGAGGACATTCCCGGCTTACAACCCAATGTCGTGAGGTCGGTTTTACAATCAAGGCGAACGCCGGTGCGCAACCGAGTCCGAACACGAGCAACATTGGTGGATGCTCGGTTCGTGAGAGCTGATTGATGGGGTCCCCCTTCCGAGCCTCCTACCAAGCGTCTTGTGAGAGCATCTCCCTCCGACAGCAGCGTAGGCGTAGATCTTGGGATTTGGCAATCTTGGTTGAATTGATAATTCTGGTAGTGAATTGTAGTGGTTATAATCTTGATCAATCAACAATCTTAATCCACTTCTTGGATATGCCTTTCGTTTCGATCATCTCCACAACAAGCTTCGTCTGCTTCCCTTGAACAAGGACCTCCTTCCCCGCATTCTTCCCTGGGAGATCCGACACTACATACCCGTGATTGTGAGGCTCAGGTCATTCAGAGACGGACGGATAAGACACACCTGACGTAGAGGAAGCACAACGAACTCTCAATTCATCGGCCAAAGACGCAGGGTCGATCTTCCAACTCTCAAGCCCTGTAATGAGGGTGCAGGCTTTCCGTCCTTGGCGCATTTTAATCTCAATCTTAATCGACGGCGGTGTCCCTTTCCTGTGTCATAATATAATTAATGGACTGTATTTTTCCATGCACAGCATACAAGAACATACTTCGGATTTCCAGCTTCTTCGCCCGGGAATTTGATTGAATAGAACGGTTGCATCGATCCGATAAGCCGTTCGAGAATATCCTCCCGTTTCATATCATCTATCCACTCGTCCTTTGCAAGGACGATCGAGGCAAGAATCGGATCGAGCTTGATGAGGTGTTGTTTACGCGGGTCGACTAGAGTGTCCTTATTGGCAGCGATATAGCTTTGAAGTGCTGACCGAATTTCAGGCTGGGTATATGACTTCGAGGGCCTGTTAACACAGTCAGTTATGAGCCATAGAGACGGAGGAGGACAGAACGTACGACAATTTGCATTCTTCGAAGAACTTGACATTCGCGCCCTGTGGTCTCCAACTTTCCACAACCTCGATCGCACCGCTCTTCATCTTCCCCACATCTTCTTTCTCCCTCGCCTCCTTCTGCGCAGCCTTCTTCTCTACATCTCCAATAGTCTTATAGGTCTGATGGCCTGCTAATGCGGTGTGCGTCGCGTCGAATGACGTGAGGTGCACTTCGGATCGGATATCTTTGGTCTTTATTAGCCCTTCTTTCTCGAGAGATTTTAGGAAGGCTGTTAGGGATTTGAAGGAGGAGTGTTTGATGTCTACTGGGGTAGTTGCTGGGGCGGCGTTTGAGGGGGAGGGGATGAATGCAGGTCGTGATGGGAGGATGTGAGTTGTGTATAGTTGGGAGGCTGATAATGGGAAGGACGACTTGGGGAGAGCAGCGAGGGATGTAGAAAGGGCTTGAAGAGTGGATGTACGGAGAATGGCAGACACTTCTACAAAACGAATTTGGGTCAATATTCAAACGACTATGTGTTCGGCTGAAAGACAGACCTTGAGGCGAGAGATCTGGTTGACTTGGGATAGGTGTCGGAGAAGGCGACGGTGTCCTCGGTGGTTCATTCCGCTGATCGTTCTCACCCGATTTCCCTTGATCGACAACTTCTTCACCCTGTTCTCCGTCGCCTCCCTCGTCATCTGTATGTCGAAACGGCACTCCATCAGCAGGTGGTTCAGTCTTTCCACCCATCGACCACAGATGATCTCCATATGCGTGCAAAAGGTGTACGACTTTCCCTTTCGTATCGTCTTTGAGAGATGAAGAAGGGATCGCCATCGTTCCCACCGCCAAGGGATAAGATAGGCGTGGCACCGACGATGATGATGAGGGGGAGGTATCCGAGGCTGTCGATGTCGATGTCGATTGAGCGGGAATGTAAGCCGAGATTGATACGATTTGGGATGTATTAAGATCTTGGGGGCAGGTAACGACTACAACAAAAACCTCATCAGGTACATGGTTTTTGAAGAATCAGATGGATACGTACCGCCCGGCGCCATGAGGTCAGCTCCCCCCGACAACTTAGGGATGACCGCTCGAGGCGTGCTAAGCGTCGGTATGAGATGTGGCACTTTCCACAATGTGTACACTAGCTAGCTCGTCGTCAGCCTATCCACGATTCGACATGAATAAAGAAGACTTGCCTGTAGGTATTATTACTTCATCTTTATTGGAATGTCCGAAGGTGAAAAAGAGGGGATCATAGGGCACGTTCGGACTAAGATATATGACCTATTTCAAATCAGTTAGTTGTTGCGGCCGAAGAATGAATACGACGTACACCTGGCTCATCTAAGTGTGATCTGAACTTAACGCTGAGTATACCATCTGGTACCAATATATCTCCAATATCAGGTTCTTTCTCTCCCTTTGTCTCGATATTGGCCTCCGCAGCAGCCTCAACTTTCGACGCGATTGAAAATTGCTGGAGCACCCTCTGACGAAATTTCTTGCGGTCCGAATTTCTGAGGGGCGCTATGAAGACGTTAAGTATCCATTAACAGGCTGGTTGAATAAACGAACCAGATGTTTTGAGGTCTTGAGTCGGTTTCTTGAACATCGATTGAGCGTTGGATGAGCGTCTCGGAGATAACGGTCTCGAACTGTTTAGGCTTGCGTCATGCATGTCGACGTCGAATAATATACATGGTCAGTAATTGCATGCTATACCTAGCGATCTTGCTAGCTAAGTACATAATGCATGTCCACATGTTTGAAGTGACTATGCTATATATTTTTCACCGCATATTAGATAGCTCAAGCTTCTCTCAATATTTGTGTCATAATATTGCGAACCCGCTTGTCCTGCTTCGCTAGAATATCAATAGTCTCATTCCACAGTCGATCCTGAACTTTCGGTCCCTCCACAGATAGAATGAAATCGCTCTCCTCAGCGACACGACACGTATTCAGGTATTTAGCTTGCATATTTTCCTGGCTTCCAGACAGCGCGGCATGGACTATGGTTCTCGAACCAGCCTCGGTGGATCGAGCGAACAGGTATACAAATACTTCGTAAATCGCTGCACCTATTCCTTTGAGATCTCTTGTGATCTATGATGAAGGAAATCAGTTTCGGTTTTATAAAACGGGATGAGAAGACATGTTCACCTTGGAATGACATAATCCCGGGGTCACCGCATTGACAGTGATGTTTGAATAAGAAGGCAGGCGCGCAGCCAGCGCTCGGACAAAGAAGATATTCAGAGCTAGAGATTATGCACCAATTCTGAGCGAATGAACGCGTGTCCGTGTAACAGCACGTACCTTTCGTCACGCAGTATCGATAGCGCATCACCTCGGGGTTGCAATGATCCTTGTCATTCAGCTTCTCGATCATATTCGGACTCTCTGCCTCTTTAAGAAATTCGACAACGAGATGCAGCTCAGAAGTGACGAAGACGATCCTGGATTCGACTTTGGATAACGAGGGCAATAACAGAAGTGTGAGGAAGGCTGATGAAAGATGATTGGTCTGGAGACTGAGCAGGTGGCGTCAGGTCCAATAATACAATAATCCAACGAGCTCAACGCGTACGTACATCGATTCATAGCCATCATTGGTCTGAACGTATTCCCGCCTTACGATACCCGCATTTTGGACCAGTATATCCAACTTCCCACCTCCCTCCCTCTCGAAACAGTCGGAAAAGTCAGAAACGGATCTGAAAGACGATAGATCCAAAGGCCAATATTCCACGTTTTGACAGCCGGTCGTTTGTTGAATGTCTATTAGATGTAGAGTTGTCAGATAGGTCCTTCCACTGTTACCCAAGACGTACCTCCAACAGCCTCTTCCGCTGATTTGAGGGAACGACAGCCCAGAATGAGACGAGCGGGATTCATCGTCGCAAAATGTCGAGCCGCTGGGGAAGCGTTCAGTATGAACGGACGATTGGACTGATGAACCGCTTTACCTTCAAGACCGAGCCCGCTGTTAGCGCCTGTTATGATCACAGTCTTCCCAGTAAGATCTTTTGCGATGCTCTCAATGTCGGGGAGCGAGGTGAACTGGTCTTTGAAGAACGCTATCCATAGGCTATTCGTGAGACGGCGGGAGCAGGAGGTTCTTGATGAGCTCACCTAGAAGGCTATAGCGACCCATGGCGACTGAGGCAAAGCACAGAGCATCCGAACAAACAAATAATGTTCCTTGCTCATGCGCTCATGACCTGCGGCATGGATAATCAAATATTGGGTACACCATCTCGACTCGGAGACGAGAGCACAGCGGCGTTCTGGGACCGATTTCCGGAACGATAGCCAGTCAAAGAAACTCCAAATTAGAGCTGATTATTGACAGAAATACAGATGCTATTCGGCGAGGAATAGGGCCATCGACTGCGGGACCGTCGACAGAGAGAGCGGCAAGGTGTCGGGGATAGCGGCCGAAGAGCCGACTGCTTAGAAGGCACGGATTATGTAATACAGCTCTTCTTCTTCTATGGACATGGCTCGACGCAGGAAACTGATAAATAAATTATTATATGCTTCAGCAACTCCTGGGAACCAGTTCTGATCGATGTTACGCTACTGATATCATTTTCTGTTTGAGTTCGAGTCTTCGTTTTGATCTGTGGGTAACCAGTGGGTTCGCCACCATAACCAACTCAGACCGCCCTCAGTAGTTCAGCAGTGATACTCTTCACTCTTCCGTCCTTTTCGGACAGAATAGAAACAGTCTCGTCCCATAGCCGGTCTTGGACCTTCTGCCCTTCCGCCGAGAGAATATAATCACTTTCTTCATAGACCTGACATTTATTCAAATATTTTCCTTGCATTTCCGCTTGAGTTCCAGATAACGCAGCGTAGACAAGGTTTCTTGATCCAGCTTCTGTTGTTCTGGCTATTAAGGCTTTGAGGATTGCTACGAGGACGCCGACTGCGCCTTTTGATTCTCGCGTAAGCTTGATTACGAGGTCAGATATACGTACGGATGGAGGGACAGGAGCGTGAATACGGACCTTGGAATGACAGAATCCTGGCGTGACTGCGTCCACGGTTATGAGCGTGTCGGAGGGCAACCGTGCAGCCAAGGCTTTGACGAAGAATACGTTCAGGGCTTCAGTCAAATCAAAGTCAGGGCACGAATCACGCATTTCTTTGCTGTACGACGAACCTTTTGATACATTATATCGTTGTCGCATAACCGAGGGCGTGCAGTGAGCTTTGTCGCTTAACTTGGCGATGATCTGGGGGCTCTTCGCCTCCTCGAGATTCTTCACGAACAGATGTAGTTCGGAAGACACGACGACTACTCTTGACTCCGTCTTGGAGAGGATCGGCAGTAGCAGGATAGTAAGCAGCGCAGAGGATAGGTGATTCGTTTGAATACTGAGCATAACGTTCGACATCAGCGAATGTGACCGAAGGAGACTTTGTGATGCTCGTACGTGGATTCGTAGCCATCTTCCGTCTGAACGTATTCGCGCCTTGCAATACCAGCGTTCTGGACCAATATATCGAGACGACCACCTCCTTCCTTCTCAAAACGGTCAACGAAGTCAGTCACAGACTTGAAGGATGATAGATCGAGAGGCCAGAATACGACAGTCTTGCATCCCGTAGTGGTTTGAATGTCTGTAGCGACATTAGAAGTGGTACAGATATACCGATTCATACGCACCTTTCACCGCTTCTTCAGCTGATTTGGCCGAACGGCATGCGAGTATAAGACGACCAGGGTTCATGGATGCCAAATGCCTAGCAGCTGGAATGAACGAGGGTTAGCAGAGTGAATGCGCGGGTATTGGACGTATTCACCTTCAAGACCCAAGCCGACATTGGCTCCCGTAACGATCACTGTCTTCCCGGTCAAATCCTTCGAGAGCGTCTCGATGGGAGGGAGTGTCGTGAACTGGTCTCTTAGGAAGCCTGGCAGTATAGAATAAGTCAAATGACTCTGAAATGGTGGCTCATAGGCAATCTTACCTGGTAGGCTATAACGACCCATGTTCAGGAGATTGAAGCACTGGGATTCCAATGATCTCAATGGTGATCCATATACATCCCTGCCCAAGCCCTTGGCCGAGAACTACGGCTGTGGAACTCAATAGCTGACGCGGCGACTGTTTCCTGAGAATGCCACGGGGACGCGTAATGAGCTCGGCATCCTCGATAGTTGATATTGCTCGTTCAGAAAGCCCAGGCAATGAAAGCCCTCGATCATAAGCTTCTTATTGCGCGAGGTGTATGGTTGTGAGCGTTTTCAGAAGCACTTGATAGCAGAATCGTCGGGATGAGCAAAAATATCACTATGCATTGACGGTGAGTATATTTCCAAAAATGCGCCGATTACACTCACAGAATTTCGGGAAGCCTTTTAAAAAGAATGGCTACACTGTTATCGCTGAATCCACAAACGTTTACACGGATCTGACGACGAGCAGTGCGGAGAGTTCACACGAAACCATCCTCAGGGCGGATGACGTTATGTAAGCAAACGCAGCTCGCTGTTCGTCGCAGTGAGCAGTATGGTACCCTGGCTTCAATATGCGATGTCAACATATATTCCGAGCAGTTCTATGTGTTACCATTTCGATTAATTTGTCACCCAATACTCTGGGCAAGGATAATGATTGTCTACGTGGAACACGCTACGCAGGTGAGCGCATCCGAAATAGTTGGTTGACCGCAGTTGACTCATTCCTTATCTTTTCCGACATCCAGTCTTGATCTTTCTTCTTCTCCGGGGTCGATTGTTTTGTTCTAATGAGAACATTTCAATCTGGCTCGCGCTGATTTCAAAAGAAAATGGCGCATCTGTTCTCCTGGCCACAGACAGTGGGATCAGAGAGAATTTGGGCTCAAGGATCTATAGCTACTTCTTATGCCTTCGGTGTCCTGAACTGGAGGGCCTGGAATTTCATCATCGAATTTGGTAGGAAGATGATTGAATGGCTGTGGCAGAGAATCAAAGTTTGTGAGTTAGTTATACGACCATAGTATTTTGACGAAGTTATCGATAGTCGTATTACAGTGTTCGTTATCACTGCAAGATTCCAGAAGGGAGATCAAACCTACGACTGGCTCATGCTTCTGCTCGCTGAAGAACGCGTTTGGGCTAGTTCGTGCGACTTCAAAGTCGTGACTCGGTCATCTCGGAGAAGATGGGGTATCAAGCAATCGCCTCATGCACTCTATGGCTCCCCTACCGCCTCTTCTTTAAAGGCTGGCAATCATGGATCCACTCCAAGTCGTACGGAATACGTGCCACAATACCGAGCCCCGCACTTGTTCAGATACAAGGGACATTGGATCGAGATTGATTGTACCTCTAAGCGGGAAGGTGGTCATCCTAGGGGATTCCGTGGACGAGGTGGTCATCGTGGATCCCACAGGCGTTCGTCGGGGAATGAGCTCATCTTGACGTGCGTTTGATCTTTTCTGCTGTCGACACATCTTTATATAATACGCCCTATAGCGTCTACAGCTTCAGAATGTCTACTCTGAGCGATCTCGTCGACTCAGCTCGAAAGCTCTATATTGAATTCTCCAAGCCACACGTCACCATTCATCAACCCATACAGCCCTATCAGGAAGGGAATTGGTCGCATGTCGTCACGAAGTATCGGAGGCCCCTTGACTCTCTTATCATCGAGGAAAGCACGAAGACAACGTTGCTTGACGACGTGAAGGAATTCTTGGGGAGTGAAAGTTGGTACATCGATCGCGGAATACCTTATCGGAGGGGGTACCTTCTTCATGGTCCGCCAGGAACTGGAAAGAGTACGTCTTTCACTTGCTTAATATTGCCATCGTTCTGACTGGGTAACAGCTGCGACGATATATACCCTCGCTGGAGAACTAGGATTGGAAATATACGTTCTTACTATGTCAGAGGGTCTCATCAACGACGCAGGGCTGAAAGCTCTGATTCGCGCGGTACCTTCGCACGCCATTCTTCTCCTGGAAGGTACAGCATTTCATTACTTTCTTCCGATGAACGCGAAGAAGAACTAACGTTGTTTCAAGATATTGACTGTGTGTCCCATTCGTTAAGGATCGAGCAAGATGAGGCGATGAATGACCCTCAATCACGCCCGGTTTCGAAATCTGCCGTTACTCTCAGTGGATTACTGAATGCCATCGATGGCGTCGGTACAGGTCAGTCGACTCCTTCATCTCCAGCGCTTAGTCACTTATGACGTAATGTTCCAACAGACCGGGGCCGTCTTATATTCTGCACGGTGAGTATGTCGCACACTGAAAGAGAGCCGCTCCTGATCTTTCTCTTTTAGACGAATCACCTCAATCATCTTGAGCCGGCGCTTCTTCGTCCGGGTCGAATTGATGTTAAAGTCGAATATAAAGCCGCATCACAAGCTCAAGCACGTACATTATTCATCGCTTTCTTCACGGATCGCACTCCATCATCATCGTCATCGCATGACAATACAACGGGAGCCTCGTCAGAATCCGCCGCCGTGACCTCCTCCGTCGTTTCAGAGCTCGCTCACCGGTTCTCAAAGCTGATTCCACCCCACGAGTTTATTATTCCAGATCTTCAGGGTTACCTTCTCCTTCACCGGAAAGATCCTCAGTCTGCTGTGAATGGTACGCAGGAATGGGTTGATGCGCAGATGAAGGAGAGGAGTGATAGAAAGCAACGTCTGATTGCGAAGAGGGAGAAGCGGGTAGGAGGGATGAGTGAGGCGATGAAGATGAGGAAGTGAACGATTGACTGCATCAGGGGATGCGTCTGCACTATCGCTACCAAAGAATTTTGTAGCACGGGAAACAGGATACTCAGAACTTCTGTCTACGATTATGCTCTGACAGCTTTTAGTTTCTATGGCCTATCCAGTAATCCTCGATCAGCCAACTCCCGGCCAATTTGAATCGTGTTGCGACTTCAAGCATCAGCTTGTCATCATTCTTCCACTTAGGCTCGAGATTCTTGCGATTTGATCTTTACAGTCATCGGTCAGAAAGCAGGAGTGATTTGTCAGCGCGGGATAATTTTCCCGCTTGTGTTGGCCAACTCGAAGTTGGCCGCAAATCGTGTTGAGCGCAGCAGAGAGAAAGAGAGAAATGGTACAGGATAAAGGAACAACAAAAGCCGCAGATACAAATACAGAAACAGATCGATCCCAAGAATACAGAAATTGCAGACACAAATAATAAAGGAAATAATAAAAACGGAGTAAAAATACAGACACCCGAACAACAAAAATCGTACAAGGCCAGGGGCCATCTTGCGAGTGAATAGATCAAGTTGACTTCTTGCGTCTTTTGGAAGGACGGGGGTTGGAAGGAGGGTCTCGAGGAGGATGGTCTCTGTCCCATTGTTCGAAACGGGTTGGATGCATGTTTCTGATATGGTGACGCAACCTCTCTTTCCGGGAAATAGAGGTGACACAAAATGGACAGTCGGGAAGGTCTTTCAAGGCGTGCTCGAGAGCGCGTGGACAGCTTTTGAAGAGGGCGATGATGTCGTGTTTAGGATCGACTCCTGCGAGAGCATCGGGTTGGTGATGATGGATGACGAGAGACTGGGCGAGGTGGCCTAGCATGTGTCGAAGACCGCAGTGGGAGGAGTACTTTGTATCGCAAATTTCTCCGGTGATGGGATGGGTATAAGTACACTTATGTCCTGGCTTCTTATCTCCAATCGCTGCCAGACGTTTAGAATGTTTGTTCAGGGCTGTCCTGAAATCTTCCCAAGATGTCTCTTGACCATCTGCGCCGGGCTCGAAAGTGAGATACTGGGACACATAGAAGTCCATAGTCGGGTTGCGTGTGCGGAAAGTAGATGCGACCGTTTCTACCGCGTCCTCTGTCATCCGTTTCGCTGAACGAGGGATACCATGCGAATGAATGGTGGATGAGGAAGAGCGAGTACCAGTTCTGCGCGAGCGTTTCCGTGAGCGTGGTCGACAAGGACGACTACTAGAAGCCTCGTTCTCGTCCTGGTATTCCTCGTCGTCATCGCCGGTCTCGGGCTCGGGGCTCGAGGTGGCCCCGGAGTAAGCTCCGCCAAATGCTTCGGGATCTCCCGGATCAACATCTGGATAACCATCATCTGCAACGTCTGCCTCCTCATCCTGCGGTGATCTCTTGCGCTTGAGACCTCTTCCCTTGAGCGCAGACACCTCGCTGGCTTGATCAGGCAAGGATTGTGGAGACGAAGGAGTAAGTGCCTCGTTCGACTGAGCATCAGCGGGGAGATGAGGAGATGACAGAGACGTCGAGACAAGATAGGATCCGGGGATGCAAGATGGGCTGATACTGGAAGATGTAGAAGAGGATGAAGGATAAGACAGATTGGCTTCGACGTGAGAGGCGATGGTGGCAGGAGAAGCTGATGCGCACCGACCAGCACTTGTATTATCGTGTCGATAATATTCCTGGCCTTGGGTACCAGGGCCGTACTCTCCGAATAGCAGGGGTATGAGGAACTGGGTGTTGGCGTGCTCGGGCATGGGTGGCACCATTGGCGAGAGTCCAGAGGTCGGCATCGTACTCTGGGGTACTAGATGGTCGTCGAAAGCTCCGACAACCACTGGAAGACCAGAGTTGACCGCGTAGGCAGTTGCGAAGGGTTCTGGGTAACTCGATGCCTGTGTTGCGAGAGAAGATATGGGAGAATGATGATGATGAGATGAGGGAGATGAAATCGGTGATGCGTAGAGGGAGGTCGACGACGACGAAGGAGAGTAAGACGACGACGACGAGGACGAGGAGCTCTCGAAATCCGAACCGGCGAGACTGGCGACGTTGGCGAAACCACTGTAGGCGTGCGAAGCTGATCCCATTGCGCTGTCAGATGGAGATGAACAGCTGAACATCTGCTTCACTCCATCAGTCAAGGCACCGGATCGGTGGAGCAGCTACTTACCTCCCCGGAGTAGGCCATCTCATTTGTGATGACGGGACCAAAGTTGCTTGGGTCCCCCTTCACGAATGAAGAAGTGTCGTTGTAGACTGGGTAAACCTAAAGACAACGTTAGCGTACATGTATAAACGAGAGAATCGATGTCGTACCGAATAATCGAACATTGAGACCGAGGGTGAAGGACAAAATCCGTGACTGAGAGTTTTCCAGAGGCCAGGCGAGGGCGCAAGGCTGGGGTTCGTCGGCGACGTAAAATATTCTTTGTTGCCGAAGGCGGCAAAGAGTCGAGCTGGGATGTCGGCCGAGTTGTACTCGAGCCTGTGGTGAAAATCGTCGAGATTGTCGAGATCGTCGAGCCGATAGTTGGTGGCACTGGAGGACCATCTGTCGAAGGTATTGGGGACAAAGGTGGGAGTAGACATCTGATGGTAGTGTTGCGAGATGTCGGAGGGCTAGGACTGAGATAGCAGATGGGGATGCTGTATCGAGAGCCCAAGCGACGAGGGGATACAACTGTTCGAGAAGAAGATCAAATAGCGACGCCCTTGTACAAACATGACTCCATGCGGCCGTACTAGGCCCCCAGTTCTCGCATGGAAACGGCCCCGTTCCTAAAACGTCCATTCCTTCATTTCGCATTTATGAGTTTTTCCGGATAATTCCAGCGGCGAGGTGCGAGGTGCGTATTGAATGGGGAAGACAAGAGTCTGGCCGCTAGGCGTGGGAGGCAATGACAAAGGCAACGTAGAATTAAGGTGGGACCGAAACGAGTTTGACCATATATCGTCGACAAAGGACGGTTGAAGTCTCAAATCGTGCCCGTGCCTTGGAAAAGGGAGTCCAATCCAACAATTTCAGGGAAAGAGTCCTGAGAGTACGCGAGAATGCTCTCGTCGTCGTCGTTCACGCACTGGCGAGCGAAACCTAGAAAAGAGTGGACCCTGACAGAATTAGTGGTGCAGTGTTTGGTCGCCGGACCAACAAGCCAGAAAACAAGACAAAGGCCGATGAACCGCCGCTCTGGTGCGATACGATTTTTTTCTCTACCTGCCTCTGCTTCCCCTCAAAAGTAATGTAATGGCTCTATTGGCTTCAATGTTTTGGGCACTTTGCTTTTTTCAATAAAGAAAATGGTGCAGCAGAGGGAGAGGACGTTCTATCGGGTCGATCCACAGGGCAACACCTTCAACTTACAGCACGTGGCTGTTCCATTAGCCGACGCCATGATTTACGTGTTAGAGATATTTTTCTCCCAGAATCTCGATCTGTTCTGATTTTGCCCGTCAGGGTCTCTCTCCAACCTCTGCAAGACGAGGATATCAAATGACTGGTCCATTGAGAATATTGTATCAAGGTGAGTGCATAGTACGTAGATTTCGGAAAACCCGAGCGCCAGAATCGGTTTTCGTTCCGAGGCAGGGTGTGAGAGAGTTCAAGTCCGCAAGCGAGTTCGAGCACAAAGATCTCGGGTAACTTAATTTCTGAAACACGGCCCGCATTAGAAGTTCGAATAAGGGCACAATACGCAGCCCAGCCCGTGGGAACGAACCTAGGGTCGACACAAAGTTGCCGTTTCAGGCAGGCCCCTGCTGCTTGAAACGGCAAATAAGCGAGTGTGCTTGCGACTATTTGGTTGAGATCGCGGTTAAGGAGTCGAGTCAGTAAATCGGTAGCATGACCCTCGGGTTATCATTGTTCCTTCGACTCCCATAGAATGAATGCTGTAAGACGGAGCCGAGAAGCACGTACCTTGCTTATTTATTTTAAGGTTTCGCTTCCTCAGCCCCTGTCGTGACCCTGCGAAGTTGGTAGCCCGGGGGTCATCGATATCATCGTCCGTGGTACTTGAAAGTTGAATGGAAGAATTGGACAGAAGGTGCCAGGAAAGACATCAAAGTTTTGCTTTTCTGCAAAGTAACGTAGTTCACGATTGACACCGATGGAGCGGTGAAAGGAAGCGAGGAACAAGGAGAAGGCACCAAGCGATCGTTATCGAAGATAATCAGTTGCCAGCCCAAGGGCATTCCCGAAGAATCGAACATTATATGGAACCCTTGGTGGCCTGAATACTGGGAGCTCAAATCGCCAGAGACCGCTGCGGTCGGCCTGATGACTTCATCCAAGTGGAAGCCGGCTTCCAGAATCTTTTCGAGACGAACATGAGCAGCCTCAGATTGAGGTGTAGACGGCATGTCCTGTCGCCGTGCGACACGCCACAGAACTTTGACAGAGAAAAGCTTTTTCGTGTGACGACAGGGCAGAACGTGTTGGCCATTCGGAATAGAAGACAGGCAACGTCGGTGCAAAATTGCGAAGCAGGATTTTCGGACTCTTTGACATGGTAGATCGATCTTCACACGCATCATCAGCACCTCCATTCAGTCGTACATTTGATGGCGAAGTGACGATCACAGGCGGCACATGATGTATGAAGCTCCGTGAACCACGACCCTGGTAGAAAGTAGAGCTTCGCAACATCTTGACGGAAATGCATCAGCGACGCGTGTCCCCCTTCCCGTTAGCTTCGATATCCCTTCTGATCAACAGAACCTTCCACAGTGGACAGTGAAGAGACGGATCGGACTTGAAGCTCCCCTCGGAATTTTAGTTTCTTGGAAAATGAGCTGGATACCGGCATCCACAAAGAGAGCAAACGAGCAACATAAAGACCTCAAGTCCAGTGATATTGCCTGTGCGTAAGCCTGAGCCTAGAAAGAAGGCGTTGATAGAACTAGGCTCGACTCGAGAGCTATTTTCGCCTTTGGTCGCCGATTGTACCAAGCCCCTGATCGGCTAAGGCGATGAGGTGGTGGTGAAGCTTCGATGAAGATGGGGACAAGGCAGTCAGCGTACCGTAATCATTACGACAGCCAGTTTCGCGCTCAAAACCATCAAGAATACAAAGGAATACAAGGTAAATCATAGAATCTTGGTCATGAGAAATCCTCGAGGCTCGAGCAGACGAGTCGAGCTCGCTTCCTTGATATCAAGATAATCTGAGATCATCGGTGTGAGGCTGCAAGCATCATTCCGTGCCATCAATTGAGTCGACATATTGATATGTGGTCAACTTGAATCATTCGAGGTCGTCAAGCTGTTGCCGTCGTCGATGTACAGTAGCCCTGGACGGGAAGAAACGAGTCGTTCTCGGCCGAAGCAGATGCCGAATGCGGAATTCCCCGAGTATCGGAGTCGCATTTCGGAACGCTTGTTGTTGCCTTGCTCTGCTCACTCGCGCCTTCCCGGGTGTTCGATTGAGTCCAACGACTTTCCAGCTCAGTCATCAATACCTCAACTGTCAATATTTTCTTGTTCGCGGCGAAATCCTCCAAAGAGTCTCGTCAGAACCAATGAAGGTCGTTAATTTCTGAACCCTTTTCGAAGGCTTTTTCGAACCTTTGCTCTCGCGGTTCGGAAAATTTAGTACTGAAAACCTCGTCGAACAGTACATGAGTGGTGTAAATATCCGGTATCTTGGAAGAATTCCCATGAGATCGTTCTAGCATGTCGGTATTCGTCGTCCAATCCGCACCAGTTTCCGATCGTTGAAGCTACTAGTACGAGGGATCATTTGGATTTCCATAATTACAGATCGAGTGCCCCGAGTCACTAGGGCTACAGGATGCTGGCCTCAATTAAGCACATGGATGATGCGCCGCTTCTAATTGTATTGATGGATCTTCTGGATCGCTGCGAGATGCCATCCGCGAGACCCCGTCTCACTCTAGTACGATTCTCCCGCTCGCTTGCAGACCTAGCTGAGATATCCAAAGACTCTTAATGCGTTGCTTTTCGATAGATTGCGCCAAACGAGGTGATGCCCCTCGTTGTAGACGGTTTCGCGTTGGGATCCCATCCGCGAGCCATTCAAATCGTCTGGTTTTCTCTCTTGATCGTCGCACAAGCTGGTCTTGCCCTTCTTCTGCTCACTTATTATCTGTCAAAATCTGAGCAGCCTCGGATACCGTCGCTATACAACGTTGTCTTCTTATCCTTCCTCGAAAGCATCGTCTATGTCATACTGTACGAGGTCGAGTCAAAGGGTCCTCTTCTTGACTGACATCCGTGTCGTGTTATAGCTTTTACACAGGACAATACATGAACACGGATCCACCATACATTCAATGTTTTCTTCAAGCAGTTTTGAAGCACGGACTGGATCCTGCGTAAGTCTCCTGTGCCGCTTCGCACCGGATTTCTCGTTCATCCCAACGAGTTGCTCAGATTTATCGTATCCTCTTTACTGTTAGTTTCCGAAGTGAGTTTTTCTTCTGTGCTATGAAGTATCCCCCTGAAAAAATCTATAGACCTGGTTGAATACTCTACAAGGTCCCAAGAAAAGTTCGCGTCCTATCATTCGACAAGTCACAGTGCGTAAATCCAGGGTATCGAGGAATCTTCTATATCCAGCCATTGATTAGCTCTGTTTAGCTGCTTGCTTTACCCTACTTTAACGCGCTTTTATTTGCCATTCCCGCAGCTGTAGTACGTGATGACAACTTTTGAATCTGTATGGATGGATCTGAACGTGAGGTCGGCAGCTCGGACTTCGATTTCGAGAGAAAGTCGTTCGAGGACCTCATTCGTTTTTCTGTACTATCCAGGATAATCTGTTGTAAGCCTGACAGTGTGTCGTTGATTGAGACTCACACATTATATAGTGGTAACTTATTGACTCTTGAGGTCAGCGTGATGGCCGCTGCAACCCTTGTCTGTCAAGGTTCGTCTTGATACTCAGGAAGTGAGCACTAAACGACGATGTTTTTGGATATGTATCAAGTCGGTCTTCTGATCACCGTGCGCAAACGCCGTGAAGCTTCGCGAAGTTTGGGTGTCACGTCTTCCTTGGATTTATCACAAATCGTTCGGATCTCAATATTCAATCTCTGGGAATTGATTGGGTAATATTGACTTGCGCATATTCATCTCTAAATATTCTGATATATAACCGGCAACTTCACAGTTTAGTGCTGAGCTCGAAAATAACAGGAGATGCAGTAGGCGGGTCGTTGATCGGGACGTCGTTCTTGGCAACGGGTAAGGATAAAGGACTAATTATATCGCACTTCTCAAGCGACTGTGTCTGCTTCAACAGTTCCTTTGACAGTTTGTATCATTTTCGGGGCCAAAAGGGTATTTCTCCGCTTGCAATCGGTATCCGAGGGTTGACCATTTTCGTAGGATATCCTGGGGTACTGGGGTAGCAAATGTCGCTTCAGAGGACCAAAAAAGCTTCGAGAAAAATCTGGTCTGGTAACCAATCGTGGTCTCTCGAAATCTGCTATACAGGACGATGTCGACAAGAGAATCAGCGATAGTGGAGTGGAAACGGTGACGTTAGTGGGCTCAACAGTTTGAGGCTTGGTTTGAGTCAGTACTTCAATGCAGTCGTGCGTATGGGAGAAGATCACAGAGAATAGCATTGTGGAAGACATACCGACTCGAACTTCATTCAACGAGGAGGTGCTGACAATGAAAGAGGGCGGTCGGCCAATCCAAAAAATGGTTATCAGTAACTGAGTAACTTAGGAGGCTCCTGCAGACGTCGCTTTGATTGATTCCACTTGAACGATTAAGTCCTCGCGATGGATAGCGCATTTCTATCACGTGCAACGAATGCCTAAATATCATCTCGGCGATGATCTTGATGGCGAAGACTGCTGTTTGATGTTTGCGAGGGATGGCAGCAGGGAACGGGGACCTGATGAACATTCGCTCGAATGAGCGTGCCTCAACTATTCAGAGCTCCGAGATCTCCTGAGTGAACGAAAATAAGATTCCAGATATCCGACGAGTGGACCATGGCCAGCTGTTTCGAGCCAGGTGATGCGCACTGAGACCAGGGAAAATTGCAAGGAAAATCGTCAGCGAGTCTAGATACGTTTCCTGAATCGTACGGTCCTCATCGGCTTCTTGATCGAATTGAAGATGAAGTTGTTGACTCCTTAGTTGACTCAGGTAGCCTTGCAGGTGCCAGCATTGATGCATTGATGTAGCTCTCTCAATTCGCACTTGCACAGCCTCGCGGGGTGAGGTTACGTAACACGAACTCCTGCCGAGTTCGGCAACAGAACGCACGCTGGGAGCTACGCTGGGTCGCTGTGCTTGCCTTCAAGTTATCTCGACGGGTTCGACTGCGGCCAGATGGGTAAGGAACACTCTGCTTAGTGAACCCGAACTTTCAACCAAAACAAGACCTGAACGAAGACTTCCGCACCTGTATCCTACTGGTCGTAAATCCAGGCTCTGATCAAAGTCATGTTTTGATCTGCATCCTGCATCGACTCACCGATGCATCATCTCACCATACGAGCGGAACGAGCTATCTGCTTCTGAGTCTCAATCAAGGTTCCTGAAACCTTTCTAACCAAACCTCAAATTAAACATTAGGGAAACCCTGCGTAGTTTCCGGATGCTGCGCATGGTGTACTTGTGCTGGTCAAGACTTAGCAAGGTGAGCCAAATAATCCACTCGATTGTCCTGTTATAGATTGAGTTCGGACGACATTCTCATACCGCATCAAAGAGTCACAGGTACCTTCGAAGTACGGCTACACTCAGGTAGTCAATCGACAATCACTCGGCACGAACAGATCAGCAGAGTTGTAGCGAGACATGCTCAGAGCGTCTCGAGCTCAGGCTCCTCCTTCATCTTCGAATTTGACTCTCACTCCTAGGCTCTGGTAGCTTCTGGCTGGATCTGAACTGAGTACCCTCGAGCTCAACAGTCGCGCGTTCGACGAAGAAACAGGAAGACATGATGAATGGCACAGGCGGCCTAGAACTGGGACAGCATCCTCGGGCTGTACAGATTACGTGGTTCACCTTTTTGCTCATCGGTCAAGCAGGGCTTTCCCTCTTGTTGATGACTTTATTGCTGTCGAAATCCCTTGTCCCTCGACTGCCTGTTCTCTACAACTTCATTCTTTTGGCTCTTCTGGGGACTCCCGGATATCTTCTGCTGTGGGTGAATGTTCTCAACTGGTCCGCCAACGAACCAATAACTCGGCCAGGTTGTACACCGGTGAATACATGAGTACTGAGCCGTCGTACCCACACTGCTTGGCGCAAGCTGTCCTGAAGCATGGGAACGACTCCGCGTAAGCCGTCTTCCGATGGGACGGAAATTGCTTTCCGATCTCAAGGGAGTGCGTAGATTTATTCTCTCGTCGTTCGTGCTTGTCTATGAGGTGCGTTGATTTTGGAGTGGAGCGGCTCACGTTGATACCTATTATATATGACTGATAGACTTGGAGGAGTGCACTTTCTGGCTCCCGAGATCCACCGGGCTCTCCAAATCGACAGTGTCTCGTTCGTGAACTTCCACTCCTCAAGGACATTGTTTGTTGACCTCGTTCAGCTTTTATCTCTTCCGTATGTCAGCTATGTAATTTTTTTAATCGGTGCACTCCTCGTTGGTGTCGACTCCTGTTCTTTTCTTCTCCATATTGATCATCGCTTATGAAGGTCGGACTTGCATCTCCCGATAAAGTCGTTCGGCTCAAGTATACCTTCTCCTGCGTCATCAACGATGATCTCTTGTCGGTCCTTCGCTTCCATCAAATGCCATCCTACTAATAACTGCTTAGTTCCACTATACTATATATCGACATGATAATTCTTGCTCTCGCGACTATAATCTTCCAAGGTTCCAGTACCGCAATCCATGTTCGCGATATAGGAGACTGACGTGTTAGGTCATGATCCAGTTCTGCTCCTCGCTGTCGTGTATAGGCGCCGCAAAGCTACAAGAGTTTTGGGCATCGTATCCTTGATTGATCACTGTCAGATCCTTCGCATCTCCATCTTCAACCTGTGGGAAATTATCGGGTGCGCTGAGTGCATTCTCTCCTCTATATTGCAATTTAATCAGCTGCTAGATTGCTGTTGAATTGGGGTGCGTTGGTAAACGTTGTAGGAGACACGCTGATTGCGACGAGCTTCTTATCCATCGGTGAGCACAAAGAAGACATGCGGTCCATGTGGTTCTTGCAGTAACTCATGGGCAATGCAGTCCCCTTATCCGTCTTCCTGATCTTTGCTTCCCAGAAGGTACGTCTCTGTCCAATTCTTCTCTTAGTTGCTCCCCATACTCGTTCGCGATAAGGATATATTGATGATTTGGTGCCGGATATGCTGCAGTGGCCCTACACCGCTCCAACGCCCAGAGAAAGACACTGCAGAGGCTTCGGTGTCTCATCATCGCCATCCAGATAGCTTGGATAAGAGTGGTGTGTCTTGGAGTGAGGATACAACGATCTGGGTTGTGTAAATTTGTATGTCGGGGAAGAAATGTAAATTCGGACTTGTTCCGACGACAAAGTCACAAATCATGATAGGGGCTGTCAGTTGATCGATTAAGGGTGGTGATCAGTAACATAACATTTGAAAAGGCTCTTGGCAACGTTGCCCTGACATCATTTTGGTACTCTCACGGTTGTAATCATGAAGGCTGGGATCATGGGATGTCGGTAAAGTGTCGTCCACGAAGTATGGGGAACCATTCGTTGAAGATCGACCTATCACGGTCGGAATTATCTGGGTAGGACGAATCTGTAGAGAGCAAGAAAATTGACAAGTCGTAATTTGACGAACCGTGGATGAGAAATATACGTGACCAGTCTCTCATTTCCGTACTCTGAATGTCACATTCTTGAGCCCTTGATCGATCACATCAGCCACACAACACATTACCCCGAGTAAAGCGTGCTCAGAACCTTCACGTTCGATGGCACAGAAGACTGATGGATGTTCGTGGACAGGTTGGGAGCGAGCAGATGATGATTCTCTCGACAGAAGGTACTTCAGCTCTTCGTATTACTGATTAGCGTGCTGATTTAATTGGCGTTGAAGTTCTCGAGGTCGTCCAGTGGCAAGTGTCCAACGCTGTGCAGACTCAGGCGATGACACGGATATAGTCAGGTAACGCCGACTCTTGCCGGCTTCGGCATCCTGACTCTAAAGTCAAGGCTATGGGCTGACCCCCACTTCCTTGTTGACAACCAGCTGTTCCACCATAAGAAACATAAGCAAACTAGGGAGACGCAGGGCCGAATCCCCGACTCTCTGATTACCTGATCTACAAGACAGTAGTAATGGGACCTCTCATCTGGCGTCTCTCATGGTTCTCATCCCGCCTCTTCCGAATCTTCTCTTTCTGTTACTGTCGCTACCTGCATAGGCTGATAAATCGAGATACTCAAGATCGAACTGTCACAAGTCAACCGCCTCACTCACTCGAGACATGGCGCCGGTTCCAATCGGCGCAGACGGGTTGCGCTTAGGCCAACAGCCTCGAAGGGTACAACTAATCTGGTTTTCTCTATTGATTGTTGGTCAAACTGGTCTTGCCTTTCTTCTGTTGACGCTCTTATTGGCGAGGTCGCTAGCCCCACGAATGAACGTGCTATATAATTTTATCTTTTTGTCTTTTGTTGGCACTCTAATTTATCTGATACTGTACGTGATCATTAGACCTCCGCGGTGAACGATACTGATATGAGATATCATTCGTGTCTTCTAGATTCTATAGCGGTGAATATATGAGGGTGAATCCCTCTTATTCGCAATGCCTGGTGCAAGCCGCTCTCAAATATGGAAACGACTCTGCGTCAGTCTTCACATTTCACTTCGTCGGTATCGGTATCATGACTTTTGGACGCCAGATTTATCCTTTCATCCTTTCTACTTGTCTATGAAGTTAGTAATATAACGTCGTTCGTAAGCACGTCGAAGTGAGTACAATTGACCCTCTGTCTAGACCTTGAAATCTGCTATTCAAGGCCCACTCGATTCTCCGCACTCCCAATCAAGTCGAGTTTGCTATCTTATAGTGTGTACGCCGCTTTTCCAACACGAATCCAGCTTGATCATCTTCGTTCAGCTCCGAACTCTTCCTTATTTCAGCTATTTGATCATCTCGGGGTGTGCTTACATCGTGAGCTACAGTATATTTACCCACCTCGCTCTCGTCTCATGACATTTATCATCCACTCAGGTTGGATTTGTATCGCCTGAGAAGGTCATTCGGCTGGATTATGCCTTCTTCTGCATCATAAGTGATAACACTTTGTAAGAAATCGTGGTTCAGCTCAAGCAGCCACACTGACCACCTCGTAGTTCCGTAATCATGAATCTGAACATGATCGTTCTAACGTCGGCGACTATAATCTGTCAAGGTACTCCTGACGCATGAGAACTATATATAACATTGTCTGAAGTCATATGACAAATTACAGTGGCACTCCTAATCGTTTCGTTCAAGCGACGCAAAGCCTCACGAAAACTAGGTATCAGGTCCTTGCTGGATACTTCCCAGATTCTTCGTATTTCGATATTCAACCTATGGCAACTTCTTGGGTATTTGATATTTACTCTCCACAAGCCCTTATTCAGTCTTCCAAAAGATTGCTGCTAAATACCGGGACGATGGTCAAGGTCGTTGGAACTACACAGACCGCAATCAGCTTCTTATCAATAGGTCAGTTCAAAGAAGCATCGGAAATGTCTTTAAAATCACTTATTTGGAAGATACAGTGCCGTTATCTGTTTTCCTCATTTTTGCCTCTCAAAAGGTGCGTCATGGGTGCAAGCTTGCGAAATTTGGCTACTCAAACCGATCATTCTCGACTTCCATCAGGATATATTAAGATGCTGGTACCATTCATTCTGTACGATCACCGCACTACCACGGCACAAATCCTGTTCCGAACACTATCAGTCGGAGCCTACAACATTGGTCGAATCAGCTCAGGACTACGTCAGGAAATCCGATGCAAGGACCAGAGCAGACTTAGAGAACGAGGCACTCAACCAGTCTGGTCAATCGGGGAGCGAGGATGGTGGACCTCAATGAAGTGACATTATGCATAAGCTCGCTGAGCGCAAAAGTAGCATGCGATCGAATCAGCAATGGAACCGGAGGACGATCGATATGTTTGCAGAAAAAAATGGAGGCAGGCACGTACGACGTACAAAATTGATGACATCCTGTTTGATGTGGAGTTGAGAATGGATCGTCTCCATAGCACGTCTGTCAGAGAGATACAGCGCATGTCTTCCGATGAACCAGGAACCTTCGGACTGCAGTGTCAGTTGAACGATTAAGGGAGTCAATCAGTAACATAACATCTGAACGGCTCTTTGCAACGTTATGCTGACTTCATTTTGGTACTCTCACGGTTGTAAATATTCCGGATCAGAATACGAAGGGACACAAGCCAGATTCACTGCTGAGATCGCAGCACACTGTGAAGGTTGGGATCCTGGGAGGTCGGTAAAGAATCGTCCATGAAGTATAGGGAACCATTCTCTGAAGATCGGCCTATATACACGATCGGAAGTATCTGGGTAGGACGAATCTGTAGAGAGCAAGAAAATTGACAAGTCGTAATTTGACGAACCGTGGATGAGAAATATACGTAACCAGTCTCTCATCTCCGTACTCTGACTGTCACATTCATGAGCCCTTGATTGATCACATCAGCCACGCAACATACTACCCCGTGTAAAGCGTGCTCAGAACCTTCACCTTCGATGACAGAAGGCTGATTGATGCATATGTTCGTGGACAGACTGGGACCGGGCGGCTGATGATTCTCTCGACAGAAGGTACTTCAGCTCGTCATAGTACTGATCATCGTGCTGATTTAACTGGCGTCAAAGCTCTTGAGGTCGTCCAAAGGCAAGAGAAGAGTATAACGCTGTGCAGACTCAGGCTGTGACACGGATATACTCAGGTAACGCCGACTCCTGCCTGCTTCGGCATCAGGTTGAATTTCAAGCCAAGGCTATGCGCTGACCCGAACTTCCTTGTTGACAACCAGCTGTTTCACCATGAGGAACATAATCAAAATAGGAAGAGGAAGGGTGGAAGCCCCGACTCTCTGATTGCCAGATCTATATTGTAGTAATGGGACCTCTCAACTGGCCTCCGAGTCTCTGAGGCTCTCTCATAGCTCTCGTCCGCCTCTTCTGAGTCTTCACTTTCTGTTGCAATCTCTCAAGACATCCATTGATACAGAAGTGCTCTTGTCGCGACTTGTATAGCCTTAGAAATCGAGATCTTCAAGCTCGTACTCAGGCTCTCAGAAGTCAGCCTCACTCACTCGAGACATGGCGCCGGTTCCAATCGGCGCAGACGGGTTCCAATTTGGTCGACATCCTCGAGCTATACAGCAAACTTGGTTTTCTCTCTTGATTATTGGTCAAGCTGGTCTGACTTTTCTTTTGTTGACCCTCTTCCGGGCGAGGTCGCTGGCTCCACGGATGAACGTGCTATACAATTTTATCTTCTTGTCATTGCTTGGCACTCCGATTTATCTGATACTGTACGTGGTATTATTGAATCCCGCAGATAATGACGCTGATATGGAGTTCCTCAATCCTGTTTTCTAGGTTTTATACCGGTCATTTTCTGACCACAACCCCTCCTTACACGCAATGCCTGGTGCAGGCCGTTCTGAAACATGGATTCGACCCCGCGTATGTCTCCGGCACATCAACAACTCACTCATATGGATCCTCATTTTATCTTCGATAGGTTGATTTTATCGTCTTTTTTTCTAGTTCTCGGGGTCCGTTACTACAGCCGACAGCAGGGTTTGGGTTGTTGTGACATCGTTTATGCTCTAGGCCTTTATGAGCGCAAGGCGTGGCCCCACAAGCTCAAGCTCATCCTCTAGACACCCGCACTGGATGGTTTGTGATATGCAACCTTTTCGATGCCTGCTTGGTTCCCTCACACGTATCGTCGATCCAGCTACTTTTCCTGCCTTATTGCAATTGGATCATTGTTTCGGTTTCTACAGCTGTGGTGCGTGCGATCATCCTCCACCTGAGACCTTCCGGCCAAACCTCATTTCATCCGACACATTATTATAGGTAGGGCGTCAATTCCCTGAAAAGGTGGTACACGGAACACATTCCTTCTTCTGTACAATTAATGACAAGCGATTGTATGACATTTTCCTGGAGATCATTATCACCCACTGAGAAAATACTCTTAAGCGGTGAGATACTCACATTGGAGATGATGTTGATTGCTGCAGCAACGCTCGTATGCCAAGGTACGCCAGAGTCGTCAAAATCCGTCCCACAAACTAAGCATTTCGACGACGACGAAGTTGCTCTTATCATAGTCGTGTACAAACGCCGAAGAGTGTGCCAAAAATTGGGGATCCCTAACTCTTTGGATCTGTCTCAAATTATTCGAATATCGGTATTCACTCTATGGGAGCTCGTTGGGTAAGTCCTTGCAGGATACCATGTATTCCTTGAATTAATGCCAGGATTGATGCAATACGTTAGGCTACTGCTGAATTCTGGAGCTATAGGAAATGTTGTTGGCAATACGATGATTGCTACGTCTTTTTTGGCAATTGGTAAGTACAAAACCGATTCACTTCCGACTTGTAACCCATGTGCGATTGTTGATCATACATCACCTTAGTTCCATTGTCCGTGTTTGTCATCTTCGGTTCCCAAAAGGAAAATCAACATTCCCTTTAGTCTTCTACTTTTCATTGACAGCTATGCAACAGGATATCATGAGAGTTTGGTTGCCTTCGCCAAAGCATGATCCATGCGTACAGGAAATCAGTGGCCAGACAGTCCAAGACTCAGATACCGCCCAGGAGACGTCCCAGAAGACGGCCCAGACAGCAACGACAAGCTTGACAGATCTAGACCCAGTGCTAATAATTAGGTAGCGTAGCGACAGCATCTTAGATAGAATTTGAAACGAGCATCATGGACGCCTTTCTGTGAGGCGCTGCAGCTGGTGGTTCGGTTTCGGGCGTCGGGACTTTCGGAAAGGTTCTTCTTTCTGCTTTCAACGTTGACAAGCCAGCAATTATTTCTTCCGTGGCTTCGCTTATGTTAACTTTGGCTATCGCATCGGTTCAATCACATGCTAGCTTGAATATTCCATGGTTCTACTGTCCTTACCGAAGCGGATAGAATTTCGCACAGCCTGAGTTGCGTAAACTGTGGCCGTCTTGTGCCATATACTGATACTCGTGCGCTTCCATTTGACAAGATCATCCGTCTTCAGTTTCTGAACATACGGTCGTTCCATTGGTTGACACGTTGTGAAGACGAGAAGCCACCTTTTGCAGATCTCAGGGGCTTGATCGTGATTTGAAACCGTGAGGCCCTGTCTCGTCTCTTAAGCTATCGTTGGACCTATCAATATTGTAAGATTTACATCTGAGATGAGATGTGGTGGCTCCTGACAGGACACATAAGCCTAGCGTTCGTATCGCCTTGATTGTGGCATGTTCCCTCGTTTCCTGCACCCAGCCGTGGTAGATGGTTTTGCCTTCGGGCCACATCCACGCGCTGTTCAGATCTTCTGGTTTTCTCTCTTGCTCCTCGCTCAAGCTGGCCTTGCTTTTCTTCTCTTAACTTATTTCCTGGCAAATTCCACACTTCCTCGAATGCCCCCACTATACAATGTTGTAACGCTGTCGTTTATTGCAACGCTAGTCTACCTCATTCTGTGAGCGTCTCGCAGGTCTATCTACCACCTCCTTGTCATTCAATATTTGGAGAGCAGCTTTTACACCGGCGAATACATGAGCACGGATCCTCCGTACGCCCAATGTCTTGTTCAGGCTGTCTTGAAACACGGAATTGATCCATCGTAAGTCTTAGCCGTGTGACGTGCGTTCCGAGCCTTGGTCGAATGGATGGGATCTTCTAGCTTTATATTATCCTCATTCTTGTTAGTTTTCGAGGTAAGTTTCAATTATGGAAATAGGCAATTGAATACGGCATTCAACTCAGAACAACAGACATGGTCAGGCATCCGCCAAGGTCCCATCAAACCTTCACATCCCAGAGTACGACAACTCATCGTGCGTGATACAGAGCTTGAGGTCTTCCGGTTACTGGGTCATTGACCGGTTCCGTTTAGTTGCTTGCTCTTCCCTACCTTAACGGCATACTCTTTGCGATTCCTGCAGCTGTGGTAAGCCCTGCTTTCTGGCCATTTTGACCTGACGGCATTCAGACTAAAAATCATAGCTGGGACTCCGATTTCGAGATAAGGTCGCCCGAGGCAGACATTCTTTTTTCTGTACAATCGACGACACACTCTTGTAAGCCACATGTATATTTCTTGAGTGATCGCTCCGAGTCACAGCTGAGATTTTCCTAGCGGAAACATACTGTCTGTTGAGTTGTGTGTGCTGGCCACTATGACTCTCATCTGTCAAGGCAGGTGGCCTTCTTTAGGGATTGGCGTAAATTGAGACCCAACGTTGTGACATATCCAGTTGCTCTTCTCTGTCTAGTTCGGCAACGGCAGGCAGCATCACAACGTATGGGGGTTCCATGCATGCTGGATTTGTCACAAATCTTTCGGATTACAATCTTCAATGCGTGGATACTCGTTTCGTATGTTATAACCGCCTCCGTACACAACATCCACAAATTGACCGCAGACAAACAGGTTAGTGCTAAATGGGGGAGTTGCAGCTGGAGTGGATGCGGTTGCGGGCACAGCGTTCGCCACAACATTTTTGGCAGTTGGTGAGCTTTACATCCCATTCATTGCTCGGGCTAACTCCAATCGCTTGA
Source organism: Sistotremastrum suecicum HHB10207 ss-3 (assembly GCA_001632355.1). Lineage (NCBI taxonomy): Eukaryota > Fungi > Basidiomycota > Agaricomycetes > Sistotremastrales > Sistotremastraceae > Sistotremastrum > Sistotremastrum suecicum. The sequence goes on along the minus strand of KV428050.1, from coordinate 109,739 downwards.
CTCCATAGTTCCTTTGTCCGTCTGCATAATATTTGGCGTTCGAAAGGTAACACTAATCTCGCTCAACCAATTGCAGCTTCGTTGACGGGCATCCAATAGGATATCCTGACATTTTGGTCTGACACATTGCTTCGGAGAAATCGATCGAAAGAGCTTGATAAGGGGTCTGCGCAAAAAAGTGGGTCTCGGTCTTCGAAATCGGTTGCACCAAAGGCGGGGGATAAAGCAACCACCACGGAAGTTGAGACGATAACACTGGTGGCTTCCACTGTTTGAATCTTGATGTTGAGCCAGTAAAGCACGTACTGTATAAGAACCTGCTGCTTGTGAACAGTATATCGATGACCTAGTGCGCCTTTCTCTGACTATGTTCATCTGATGGTGAGGTGGGAGACGTCAATGTCTGCCTAGGAACTGAGACGATACAGCCGCGATGACGATCGGTAACGCGAGATCGCAGCAAGCTCTTGGGGACTGGCCGTTGATCGAGAAGATGGTTTGGCTAGGTCCGATGTCTCTCTTGATCCACATATTCTAAGTCGAGAGACGGGCGAGAGCAGAGGACGGGACCACATGCAGTCAAAGCCGACTACTGCCAAAATGTCCTGCTTAAAGAAGGTTTTGCAACTGGTAGATGGATCCAGCCGTATACGTTTGAGGCGTCGAACTTGAGGCGATCAAGCTGCTTTTAACTCGGACGCACCAGGAGGTGACGTCATAGTACGTATCTCATCTGGAAGAAAGAGACGAGGACCTGCTGGTGATGAGACTGTCTGCATGTATTGGGAACGTGACGAGCGAAGTTCCCCTGCAGTGTTCCAGCAACTTGCAAGATAGATTACAGGCTTCGGGAGTCGTCTAGCTCTGCACGATCACAGAGCTGGACGAAGCGCAGAAGGGCACGTCGAGGCAGTCGAGTGCGACGCGTGAACGGGGAGAATCACTGAAACTACTCGAGCGCATGTGTGAGAATCTTTAGCGTAGATAGCGATTGATGGAAGGTGCCCCTGATGCAGCTCAGCCCATTGATGCATCTGAATCATTGCTTATCGCGCTGAAGGTGGATATCATGAGGACGATGTAGCATGTTACACCAAGAAAAGACATACAGTCAAGAAAAGATCCACAAATATCCCACTGTACGAGCAGCTTCTTGATCGGCACAGCTGCCCATCAGCTACCAACACAGCGCTAGCGATCACGCAACAAGGACTTAAAGCTCAGATCTTGACGGTAAGCTACAACAGTGTGGTATCCGGTTGATCTTATGAGTCTTATATGGGTAACCATCTACTGATTGACGGTCTGTGAGATTTGCGGTAAGATTTGACGCCACAGATTGAGAGATACCCTGTAGCAGTCTTTGGTGGGGCGTGGAGAAGGCAGGATGCGCTCCCATAACCGTTGAAACGTCGGTTATTAGTCTGAGCACGTTGATTGTGTAATGGATGGATAGAAGGATTGCCTTGACGAAGCCACGATGACTAGGAATAGTTGGACTGAGCAATACACCTTCAGGCAAATTATTAGCCAGAAAAAATCGGGAAGTGTTTGAAGAAGTGTACCTCAGTTTCAGCTGGGGGTTTGGGCGAGTACCATGTTTTTCGTCGCCGCCGTTGCGTTTGTGCCGGCCCAGAAGTCAGTCAGCTGGCCAATAATTCATAAGATTTGATGGAGATTTTGATGCGAGGAATGACACACACCCTTTGTGTTCTTTTCTATGAGTCACTCCAGAGCTTGCACGATCAATTTCGAGCTCAATCACCGCATTGAAAATGCAATCGTGGTAAGGAGGAAGCGTCGTAGCCTCGTAGCAAGGCAAGAGGGCAAGGTTGTGGTGTGTTTTTCAAAGACCGCTTCGATCTCCGCCAGCAATTCCAAGCGGGACCAGCCCAAACCAAGGACCAACCATAGAACGACGAAACAAAGGAATGACACGAGGTGACCAGGTACATCCTAATAGATTTATTAGTGTATGAAAAGTCAATTGGTGAGGGCCCGAAATTCTTGCGTGATGCTGCGGAAATCCATCAAGCTCAACTGATAGTGATAGTAAATATTATTCTCAGAGCGGACGGAAGCAGAGGCTGCAGAGCAGACTCCATGATCCATATGCTTAGGCTTTCTAGAAATCCGCAGGCAGAAAAAAGTGTCCGAGTCAGAAGGACTCTGAAACTATTCTATGATCTTCCGCGATCAGACTTTGATGGCGGGCGTCGCTGTCTGCGATCCACTCAAAATCACTCACATTGCATCGAGATTCGATCTCTATCTTGGGTCTCTATCTTGGGAATACCCCACTGGCATCGCCGCCCGAGTGTAAATCAAAATGGATCGTCAGTGTGGTAAAGGCCCCAATAATACCGCCTGATCCACGCTATTGATAAGATTCATCACATTTAATATCTCGGTCATGCGCTCCAAATAGCACCTCTGCTCGTCACTTCGTAAACGTGTCGGCTATTGGAGTCGTTTTTTATCCATTACATCCCGCTACCGGCATCTATGCTCATCCAATTGTCACTGACCTCATCTGCGAACTGGCTCCGAGCTAGGAAACATTCATCCAACGTGATTTTTTTTCTTTGACGACCTTCGAACTAGCCCATCAAATTTCCTGATGTGCTCATATATTGCGGAAGCGATCGAAATTCAAGACTTCCGTAGCCATGTTATCCACTTAGCGACTGCACTGTTCACGGATTTTGATGGGCTATAATGACTCTCAGGTCAACGCTCCGCGCTGAAATAGACTTCCTTGTTGACAACAAATTGCCTTGTGAAAAAAGCTCCAGAATAGCAACACGAGCTGCAGAATCCCTAGATCACTGGTCCTATATCTATGATACGCTTTTCTCTTTCAGTTCCAATCTCTCCGAGTCAAGCCATCCGCCGATATAAGTTTCCTTGCAGCCCCCTACAAAAACCGATATATTGAACCCCTGGGCAGGCTGGGCCTGAGATCGACTCGTAACGAGTCAGCCTAACTCAGCCTAGACATGGGTTTTCCAGTCGGCGCAGACGGATTCGAATTTGGTCAACATCCTCGGCTCATACAACTGATTTGGTTTTCTCTTTTAATCGCCGGTCAAATTGGTCTGAGCTTTCTTTTGTTGACCTTCCTCCTGGCGAGATCGACAACTCGAAGAATGAACGTGCTCTATAATTTTATCTTATTGTCATTGATTGGCACTCCAATCTATCTGATACTGTACGTGATAGACCCCCCTCGAATATCGATACTCACGCGGGGCGTGACACCTATCTTCTAGATTTTATACGGGCCAATTTATGACTACAACTCCTCCTTACACGCAGTGCCTGGTGCAAGCCGTTCTGAAACATGGCTACGACCCCGCGTATGTATTCGGTATTAATACCTTGAGGATTTATTGATGCGTATCCTCATATTATACGTAATAGGGCCATTTCATCGGCGTTTTTCCTAGTCCTCGAGGTTCGTCACTGTTACAACCACCAGGGAAGTGGAATCAATGTGACATCATCTGTGCCGTAGACTCTTATGAGCACAATACGTGGGCCCGTAAGCTCATCATCTGGACACTCGCACTGGATGGTTCGTGATGCGGAAGATTTGCAATGCCTTTTTTCTGCGCTTACGGATCGTGTTGACACAGCTGCTTGGCCTACCCTATTTGAATTGGATGATTGTATCAACCGCTACCGCTGTGGTACGTGTCATCGTTCTTGCTGTGGTAAAGTACGTTCCCTCCCAACCTCACGCAATCCTGCATGTTGTTATAGATCGGGCTTCGATTTCCTGAAAAAGTAGCCCGGGGAAGACATTCCTTCTTCTGTACGATTAATGATGCAACATTGTATGTCAATTTTTTGAGCTCGTCACAACCCACGGATAATATTGTTCAGCGGTGCTATCCTAACCTGGGAGATGGTTTTGATTGCTGCAGCAACTCTGGTATGCCAAGGTACGCCGGAGTCGCCCGGATTCATTCGCAAAATTGAGCATGTCTTCGACGACGAAGTTGCCCTTGGCATAGTTGTACATAAACGACGAAAAGCGTGCCGAAAATTGGGAGTGCCCAGCGCGTTGAATCTGTCTCAAATTGTTCGCATTTCCGTATTCAATCTGTGGGAGCTCATCGGGTAAGTCCTTTCAAAATCGCGTGTTTCCTGGCTGCGGGCCCGTATTGAGGAGCTGTGCTAGGCTACTGCTAAATTCTGCAGCTCTAGGAGAATTTATAGGGCAAACGATGATTGCCACGAGTTTTCTTGCGATTGGTGAGTGTATCAGTACTTTGGAAATTCGCAGTCTACGTGTACTTATTGATGATATGACGCGATAGTACCCCTGTCCGTTTTTGTTATTTTTGCTTCTCAAAAGGTAGGAGATCGTTGTCTTTTGCATCGAATCTCCCCTGACAGCTCTCCATAGGACATCATGAATTTTTGGCGCTGTTTATGGCAACAGCAAATGAAGGAAACTCCCATCAAAGATGCTGATCCCGAGCTTCAACGTGTGTCTGTGAAGTTGTCGTCGCCAAAGTATGATTCATGCATACGGGAAAGGAGCCAGGCTCCTACGGCAAGCTTGACAGAAACAACGGTGCAAATTGGATAACGCAGCGACCGCACATAGAGAGAACTTGCAACAAATGCAAAGATGAGCTGAAGAGTACTGAATCTCTGCACACTGTGTATCCGATGAGCTAATCAGTTAGTCCAGAGCCACATGAATCCCATCATTGTCCAGACTAGACGATCAAGCGGTTCGCTCAAAAGCGACGCTCTGGATATCTGATTTGGCGTCGCATAGAGATCAAAACTTCCTTTTAGGCCGTAATGCGAGTTGTAAATTCAATATACATTTGATGAGATGTACTTGAGAGCTTGAGAGATCGAGGATGCCAATCGGCGACGAAACTTCAAAATGACCGTGATCCTGGTGAGTTTCGGGTCGGAATGCGGAAGCGAAATCGAAAAGGAGACGGTCCAGGAACGATGATGATCAGAAACAGAACGCAGCAAGATCTCGAGGACGTGCCAGGCACTGAGAAGGAGGTTCAACAAAGCTTTGACGTATTTCTTGTCCAGAGAGTCGAGACCACCATGTGGTCAAAGCAAGCACATAGGCCCCGGATGTACCAGTCACCGAAGCTGACGCTGGTGGATTGATCCACCTATAAGGTCTAGTTGATATTCATGTACGGCGTCGAACCTGACGCCACCCAGCCGCCTTTGACTCGAAAGCACCAAGGAGTGACGTCATGCATGTATTCCATTCGAGGGTGAAAAGTCGAGAAATCGATAATGGTGAGATTGTCTTCTTTTCTGGAGAATATAGAGATGACAAGGAAGCTTCCCCTACGATGTTGGATAAACTTGCAGGAAAGATATCAGGCATCGGCATTTGTCAGTGATCGTGCGAAGTTGAGAGCGGGACGAAGGGCACGTCGAGAAACTCAAGTGAGATGCATCAACCGTAGCAATCACTGGAGCTAGTCGAGAACATGGGTGTAGATCTTTGGCGCGGATGGCGGATCAAGCAACGAGCCCCTAATACCTCTCACTCCATCGGTAGATCTGAATCATTGGGGCAAAGCTTCCAGTTCCGCCAGAAGTTTGATACAGACAACACTCACGGCAAGACATCCTGTGATAGTGCGAGAGGAAGAGTTCGACAGCTGGACAAATCCGTTTCGCTGTGACCCACGTTGGCGCCAACGGTGCAGTAAGAAACCTGGCCGCCGCCGGGAGCTGATCATTCTGGAAAAGTGTGGAAAAGTGACCCATGAGTTATCATAGAAAATAGTACGACAAGTGAAGACGCACCATCAGCAACAGATCCGCAATCCTCCCACTGAACGAGCAGCATCTTGATAGGTACAGCTTCGATCAACTTCCGGCACAGCTTTGGCGATCAAGCAACGAGGACGCGCAGCTCACATCTCAGCGGTAGGCTACAGCAGTGTGGCATCCGATTGATGCTATAGATCTTATATCGCAAGCATCAACTGATGGACGGTCTGTGAGATTTGCTGGAAGATTCGGCGCAACAAATTGAGATGTACCCTTCAGTATTCTTTGCTGTGACACGGATGCGCGGCCCTGATGGTGCAGAGGTCGTACCATGAGTCTGAGCAGGTTGATATTGACGTGAACCGTGGACGCATTGATCAAGGCTGGATGACTAGGAAAGCTCGTTGATACTGGCTCCGCGATGTTGGACTAGGAACACAACTTAAGGTAGATTAGTAGTCCATTGAATAGCCCCGGAGGTTCAAATGGATGTACCCAGCTTTATTGAGTTCATTGAGCGCCATGATATGCGTCGTCGTCGTCGTCGTCGCCAATGCGCACTGTGCGGACGATCCAGGGGCCGAAAGCAACCGAAACTGGGGCTTCGGGGATAGAAGCCCCAATGGCCGGTGCTTCGATGTCACTGCCATTTCCGGAACAAATTGGGCGGGACATCGACACCCCACTGGCTGGGGGTTTTTGTCATGACGATCGCAAGCCCGAGAACTCAATTGAGAAGCCCCAGGAGATGTGCACTCCAGCTGGGGCTTTCTGTCCCAGTGTCAATTTTGCGAGAAGAAAAATAGTATGACAGTTCAGTAGTGTATTAGCTCCCGATCCATAGCCCGTTTAGTGTACAAAAATCCTGCCTTGTCACTCGTCACTTGTAATGGATTTTCTAATCAACACATAAACGATCTGAAATGCACACTTGTACATCAGTCGAGGCCAGTCTATACTCCGCTAAGGCGCGATCGATCTGAGCGCCAAAGTCCGCCGGCGCTTATTCCCTGTGCTCTTCCCTCTCGACGACGACGAGCCGCACCTCACCCGCGCTGTCTAACGTCTAACCCCCGTATTGGCCGCATCACATAGAATCATCATCAAATCGACGTTGATGAACGCCCATATGGAGATCAGACCAAGTCATGGATGCCATAGGAAGCGACAAGGAGGAATACGGTATGCATCTGATCACCCATGCATGCTGCGCGACTGCTCACTGCTCATTCAAAGGAGATCGTTGTCATTGGAGGCTTAGAAGGTGAAGATACTTTTTATTTCACAGGATTCAGCTCACTCTCGCTCTAGCATTAGCTCTCTGTGAGCAGCGATCGAGGGAGACGCGACTCGAGTAGCAGCACGACTGCCGTCGCCGAAGACCGGAATCTGACGCGCAAGATGGAAAGTGACCTGCATTGACCAGTGGAGCCCCGGGGAATAGACAGGAAAGGAAGCTGGAAAATTGAAAGACCGGGCTATTGAGGCGAGTTTCCTTCTTTTATTCCGCGAAAGCCGATCATTTATGCACAGCGTCGTTTGCAGATTTGTCAGAAGATCTCGTTAGAAATGGCCGTTCGGGGTGCTTCGTGATGGAAGTCGGCTCGGTGAGCACCATATATGCGCACCAATACAGTTTCATTCTGAGAGCTTTCGACGTAGACACCCCTACAGGATTCTCCAACACTCAGACAATAATCACGAGGGGAGCGGCGGAGGGCTGTCTTGGGCGGCATCGAGTCAAACCCAGACGGCGATGAGGAAGTCGAAGAGGAGGGATAAGCATGGGATGAGCGACATGCAGACGACAAAGTAGGATTCATTGTGGGCGTGAGACGGGTAGTATAAGCATAAGCATAATATTATTTGCGATGCCCTTCTGTACATGTTCGAAAAGCCCAGTGGGAGAATATTTTAGTCATTCTGTAGTGTATCTAAAGCTACCGCTATCATGATGCAAAACACCGCTGGCTGGGGTTTTCTGCTATGGCGGCACCCTATTCTACTAATATATCCCTGGGGCTTTCCGGACATTTTCGGTTGCCTAAAGCCCCAGGTTCTGGCCCCTCTGGCTGGTGTTTTTGGCCACGGCGCCGTGTACGAAAACCCCAGGGGGCGTGACTTTGTGCCATGCCTGGTGGGGCTTGCCCTGGGGCTTTTGGCCCCTGGTTCGTCCGCACAGAGGCGCTTGCGTTCGCGGCGAGATGGGATTCAAAGTCCGATCCCTCCGTCTCAACAACGAACAACGAAAATCAGCGCAAAAATTCCTGCACAAGGCCAGAAGCAAATTTACAGCGTTAATTCTCTCTGGATTTATCTAGACAATGGAACGCTTCCTTCGAAGGGTTATGCTCCAGAATGGCTGATTCCTGTTCATATTTCTATCTCATTTTCAAGCGAAGGATGCCAGTTACCCAGCCCGTGGGCCGAGATCGCAAGATTTGGCTGTGCTCCTCACCTATTATATCGTGTTCCAACACCGTATGAGTTTTCTTCGATTCTACGTCTCACATACATTGGAAGGCGTTACAAGCATCCACATTATCGCGCCGAATTTCTGGTTCACAGCGGGTTGAATATCATGCATCATTTCCGAGCTTCCTGTGATACAGTACGGCCCTGCACCCTGACCTCCTCCTGAACACCTTCTATCATGTCCGCCGTTTGTGTGGGATTGATTGGACGTCGGCAATAATAGCAGTCCAACTTCGTCTTCTTGATCGAGCGATATTACTTCGGCATGCGCACAGGCATTATGATATTGGGTCTTGCAGCAGAACCATGGCATACGATTGTACGCTTGCTCATCCCGCTCATAGCTCCCCTCTCTGTCTTGTCGAAAGTCTGTTTTCCTCCACGGGGTTGAGGGAAATTCGACGAATCGATGGACAGCGCTGATGCCGATGGGTTGAGCCTTGGCCCACATCCGCGGAGCGTACAGATTATCTGGTTCTCTTCCTTAATCGTCGGTCAAGCAGGTCTTGCCCTCCTTTTGCTCACTTTCCTCTTCGCAAAATGCCTGGCTCCCCGACTGTCTGCGCTATATGATCTTGTGTTCCTCGCATTGCTGGATACAATCGTATATCTCATTCTGTATGTGGATTCTTCGATGATTTTCAGGCACAATCTCTCATCAGCGTGATCTAGGTTCTATAGCGGTGAATATAGGAGTGTGAATCCCTCTTATTCGCAATGCCTGGTGCAAGCCGCTCTCAAATATGGAAATGACTCCGCGTGAGTACTTTCAGCTCGTAGGTATCCGTGTCATGACTTTTTGTCGCCAGATTTATTCTTTCGTCCTTTCTACTTGTATATGAAGTGCGTAATATAACGTCCTTCGTAAGCACGTCGAAGTGAGTACAATTGACACTCCATCTAGACCTTGAAATCTGCGATTCATGGCCCAATCAATCCTCCGCACTCGCAATCAAGTCGAGGTTGCTATCTTATAGTGTGTACGCCGCTTGTCCGTCATGATCCAGCTTGATCATCTTCGTTCAGCTCCGAACTCTTCCTTACTTCAGCTACTTGATCATCTCGGCGTGTGCTTTCATCGTGAGCTACAGTACATCTACCCACCTCGCTCTCGTCTCATAACATCCATCATTCATTCAGACTGGACTCGTATCGCCTGTGAAGGTCATTCGGCTGGATTATGCTTTCTTCTGCATCATAAGTGATAACACCTTGTAAGGAATCGTGCTTCAGCTCAAGAAGGCTTACTGAACACCTCGTAGTTCCGCAATTATGAATCTGAACATGATCATTCTAGCGTCCGCAACTATAATCTGTCAAGGTAATCTTGGTTTATAGGTAGTCTACGTAACGTCGTCTGAAGCCATATGACGAATTATAGCGGCACTCCTTATCGTTTTATTGAAGCGACGCAAAGCCTCACGAAAACTGGGTATCAAATCCGTGCTGGATACTTCCCAGATACTTCGTATCTCGATATTCAACCTATGGGAACTTCTTGGGTATGTGACATTTTTTTTCCATTAGCCCCGACTCAGTCTTCCCAAAGATTGCTGCTGAACACCGGGACGATGGTTAAAGTCGTTGGAACTACACGTACCGCTATCAGCTTCTTATCAATAGGTCAGTTCAAAGACGCATCGGAAATGTTTTCAAAATCACTTATCTGGAAGATAAAGTGCCGTTATCTGTTTTCCTCATCTTTGCCTCTCAAAAGGTGCGTCATGAGTGCAAGCTCGCGAAATTTGACTACTCAAACTGATCATTCTCGACTTTCATCAGGATATATTGAAATGCTGGTACCATTCGTTCTGTACAATGACCGCGCTTCCACGAGATAAATCCTGTCCCGAACACTATCAGTCGGAGCCTACAACATTGGTCGGATCAGATAAGGACTATCTATCGTCTACCGACGAAAACAGGACTGAAGCCGCATGACATGAGTTTTCGACAAGAAATTCTGATCCCTGACATAGCAACATCAATACCTGAATGTGAATGATATAGGGGATTCGAACCCACGTCTTGACTCAGGCTCGTCGGGTTGGCACGCGACGGGACGCGCGCGAGTAACGTTATAACGACGCGGTTCGAACGCTTCATGAAAAATGACTTCTCAATCATCACTAGCAATAACTGCAACTCACTATATCATCCCGAGCAATGCTCACTTAGCCCAAAATTAAGATTTGTTGTCGATGATTCGAGTTCGGGCAATGCATTAATGCATGATCTCCAGGAGCTTCTCCAGGGCGCAAGTTGCTTATGTAAGAGCAAAATCCTAAATCGGAGAAGACGTGCTGGGAAGTTTTGTCACGGTACAGCCTTCCAGGACAGGACCAGTGATGAGGTGCACGAACGTTCAACCCCTAAACTCTCTTATCTCTCACCATGTCCGATTTACATGCTGCATCAACCTCTGGTCTTGGTCTCTCATTCCCTGAGCCGCACATCAACGAAAGCGGCCGAGCGATCAATTTGCTGAATAGCAACTTTGGTGCATTGCTAGACGCCGTCAGGGAGCTGAACTTTACGATGGGATCACAGAGGAGCGCGATGGAGGGGATGAAGGTCACCATGGAAGGAATGAAGACGGCGATGTTGGACCAGGCCACGAAGCTCGATATCCTGACAAAAGATGCTCTCAAAAGTAAGCACCGGCTCAGGATGTACATTAGCATATGCTGATATGACGTTAGACGATCAACCGTACGATGAGAAAGAGCCAGATGATGAATCGACATGCACAGCGCTATACGAAATAGCGACAGAGAAGACGAGACAGAAAGCAGAGCAGTGGAATGGAGTGATAGACGTTACGCTGATTTTCGTGAGCAATGACTGATTCAACTCACGCAGCTACTCAAATTCGATCAGATTGCATTGTTCTCAGCTGTGCTCACAGCCTTTCTAATACCCGCGAGTCAAGCTCTCTCCCCAAGTCCCGCCAATTCCACCTCGACTCCTTCAGATCCAGTACCGTTGCCGCCCATGTCTGACGAAATCGTCTGTGCAACATATTACCTGTCGCTAATCACTGCAGTGAGTTTCTTGTTACTAAGATGCAAATAATCAAGGCTAAAATAATATCAGATCATCGTTGCCGTGCTGTGTGTGCTCGGTCGTCAATGGGTCCGTAGGTTGACGGTCATGCCGGACGTGCAAAGCTGGAAAGCTAAAACCATTTGGCATCTGGAACGGATGCGGATAGCCGAAGGAGAGATCAAGGTCCTCATGCAGATCGTCTATTGGTCACTTCTCTCGTCCATCGGAGTCTTTGTAGCTGGACTGCTTTATCAACTCTGGAATCTTGCCACTTCCTTCGACTCCACAGCGAAGATTCTACTCGCAACGTGGGGCGTGGGTCTCTTCCTTGCATCAGCAATCGTATTCACGATGATAGCCACGACGTACCATGCTATCCGTTATGAAGGCTCCGTATTCGAGGGATTGCTGAGCCAGATGGTGGTCAAGACAGTCCTGAGCGGCGGCAAGAAGCTACCGGAAACTGGAACCCAAGGAAGACTGATGCAGCTTCTGAGCCGAGCGCACCAATGGATCCAAGGGCTGCGGATCAGGGTTCAGTATAACTCCATGAGCGAGTTCCTCAACACGTACCTGGTTCTCATCGCCGAAGCAAGCGATCAAATGTTGCTAGAAAGAGCAGTAGGATCTCTATCGTATTCAAAATGGATCCAATACGGAGATGGAACTATGGACCACTTGGAGAAGGCGTATATTCGGCTGATGTCGACGGACACTTCAGTCCGAGTCCAGCAGACAGTCAACGCACAGATTTCGCGTCTTGGTTCATGGATCCGCGAGAGACGGCAGAAGCGGGAACGGGATCAAGAAGCACGACGACATGACCGATCATGGATGGAGAGAAACAAGAGTCATCAGTCTGACTTGGACCGCATGACAGAAATAGAGAAGCGCGAGGGAGAGGAAGACGCCGAGTATGCACGCCGATTACTTGGCCTGACCACATTTCTTCTCCGACAACGAGCCCATCCTTTATATCGCTCATTCACGGTATCCACTACCAATAGTTCCGACATCTTGGAATTCTTATCGCTCTCATTCGACGAATGTATCGCAAGATGTCTTTGCCTCCATGATCTGGATTATCATTTGGGTGACTCACGACGGATCGTCCGTGAGGCATTCAATCATTGCAATTCCCTTCTTCAATCAGGACAGGATGATGATCTCAGAAGGATCTTCTCGCACGTCGACCACCTTTCGGTCATTCGTTCATTCATTCGGTCTCCAATAGATGACGAATCTCAAGCTCCACTTTTGGCTCCTGTGATTGAATTTATCGTCCGTCACCGTCGAGATGAAGTTCTTCGTCATATCAACAATTTCCTCCCAAGGCCGTCGATTGATATAAATGCTGATTGCCTCTCCAAACTAATCTTGATTTTGGCTGGTCCTCGTGCTCAGATCCACCCAGACATCAATATATCAAACATCGTTGCGAACATCTCTCAGCATCTATCATGGGTGTATTGGCGTGACGTCAGTCACGTTTTGATTACCTATCTCAAAGATCGCCCTATTGGAAACCTGGAGAATCTCCATGGTATTCACGACTTTCTACAACTTTGCGTCCGCAAGGACTGGCGGAGTCCTGACGGCCACAAATATGCTACACGAGAGGAAACGAGTGAATGCGCCCAAAGCTTGTTGGAAGGTATGCTTGAACTTCATACGTGTAGTCCCGTCTCATGTTTTCTCCAGAAAACGGAACCCACTTCGCAACCGTACTCGGGCTGAACCGTGGGCAGTCGTCTCGGGAGAGGGGAAGATATCGGCCCCAAAATCCGGATCACACAGAGAGTCGACATTCCTCTCCTCGCAACCCCGATATCCATTTACCTGCGTCCGGTTCTACCCATGTGGAGAATAGAAAGTCCTCCCCCAGGAACGCCCCGGCCGCTGCGCCTTCAGCCAATTCTCCTTCTTCCGACTCAACGTCCTTACACGAACAATCCCAATCTGACGTCCAAGATATTGTCCGTATCGTGGATCAATCCAAACCCCCGACTCCTACCCCTCGCTCCGTATCCAAACCCCTTCCGAAGTCATCGCTTCACCTCGAAATCGATGGAGAAATATGAGATACGACTCAGTTACATTTTCTATCCGACATAGCAGGTAATCCCGAGCTAATCCTCCCCTGGAGGCTAGCCATCCGCCCGAAAGGCTCAATCTTGAACCACTTGTGCTGGCTATGTAGGTGGTCGTAAGTAGCATTAATATTGAGTGTGATGTACATTTTTCGTCGTGAAAATTTTCGAGAATGGTGTTTGCAAGGACGGTTCGTTTGGTTGTTCAGGATGGATGGCAGGCTTTTCCTGTCAAAGAGCCAAAGAATTTATGAGATCATCTTTCAACGTCGCTTTGTCGCTTTCAGAACTCGAGAGCTCACTGAAAATTTCAACCGCTTATGTAAGCCTCCGACGTTTCGTCACGACTCCCCGGCTTCTCTAGCCAATTGGCCAAATATTAAACAGTTCCTTAGCAGAAAACGATACGAAGGCGATGTTTTGAATTCGCCAGTGGTAAGCTTTCCAATCATTCAAAACAAGACTCATGGTGATAACGAACAGTACAGATTCTGAATGACCATAGCCGCTTGCAGTGAAAGAGCTTTTCAATATCCAAGGAGCGCTAGAAGCGGCTTCAGCATGAGGTATAGGGTCTTCTATATCAAAGACGACGTTGAACTAGATTATCTTTCTCACTAGGTATCTTGTGTCGTTCCGCCATCATCATGGCCACCCCGACATCCTTCGAGCCACCTCGAAGTCCTCAGCTCGAGACGAACGAGCTTACCCCGACCTTACGCGATCAATTTGGATCCCTTATAGATGTCGTGAAGGAGCTTAACACAAATATCGGCGCCCAGAAGGGTTCCATGGATGAGGTCAAAAATTCCGTGATGTCCCAGACGGTAGTAATGGAGGGAATGAAGACAACACTACTGGACCACGGGAAGAAATTTGATATCTTAACGACTGACGCTTTGAAAAGTGAGTGAGAAGCGTGCTTATGTTGCCAGCATGGGCTGATCCACATCAGATGATCAGCCCTACGATGAGAAAGAGCCTGACGACGAATCGACGTGCCTCGCGTTATATGAAATCGTGTTAGCGAAGACCAAGGAGAAGGCTGAGGGATGGAATGGAACGATAGATGTCACGTTAATCTTCGTGAGTCTTTTACTGTTCAAGCCGGGGATTCGAGCTCATTCATCCATACGGTATAGATCGCGTTATTCTCGGCCGTACTCACCGCCTTCCTCATCCCGGCGATGCAAGCGTCGTCTCCATCCTCCGGCAGCCTCAACAACTCTACTTCTGCTTCGAGCGACCCTCCTCCCCTGCCTCCTCGATCAGATGAAGCAGTGTGCGCTTTGTACTATCTCGCCCTTCTCACTGCCGTAAGTCAACACCATACAGGCCACAAGTATAAATCTGACTCCGAAGTAGATCATCGTTGCCGTGCTCTGCGCTCTTGGCCGTCAATGGGTACGCAAGCTGGGCATGATGCCCGATGTCATCGGCTGGAAGGCTCGCACATTATATCACGTAGAGCGCATGGAACGCGCAGAAAAGTGGATCAAGGTCCTCATGGAGGTCATTTATCGACTCCTTCTCCTCTCCATTGGGCTGTTCTTGGCGGGACTGCTATACCAGCTATGGAACCTTGCATCATCATTCGAAGAAACGGCTACGATTCTCATGGCGACGTGGGCATTGGGGGTCATTCTTGTTGCGGGGATCTTGATCACAATGATAGCAACCACGTTCCATGCTATCCGGTATGAAGGTTCCGTCTTCGAGGGACCGCTGAGCAAGCTAGTTGTTGCGTTCATTATGCGGCATTCCAGACCCGAGGCATCCGAAGCTTCTACACAATCGAAGCCCTTTCGTCACTTCGAAGGAGGAAGGGGATGCGAGCATAGGAGCCATCATATAGAGTTGTGCGACTGGGAATGCCCTCTCGAAGAATCCCGTGAAGCGGTCGAACCGCTGAGATTGAGGCCTAGCAGGTGGCTGAAGGAGATGCCAATGGGAGTACGGGCGAAGGCGGTACTCGTAGAGAGGATGTGGCAGAGGACGAAACGGTGGATACAGAGTCTGAGAATCCAGGTCGAGCGCGATTCCATGGACAAATTGGCCGACATCTACTTTCGGCGAATTGCTGACGCGGGCGATCCTCACCTTTTGGAACGTGCAGTTCCTTCCTTTTCGTGCGCAACTTGGGTGCAACACGGAGATGGGTCGCTGGATCAATTCAGGAAGGCCTACAATCGTCTAAAGGCGACGGATCTGTCATTGCGGGCGCGAGAGACCCTCAACGTTCAAGTCTCTCGGTTTAGCTCCTGGTTGCAGGTCAGGCGCAAGGAGTTCGAGACTAGCAGGGCGCGCAGGAGACATGATGAAGGGCATTTTGGATCAATTTTGGGGCAGAGTGAAGAAGCCTACGATGAAGCCGAGGAAGATCGTCGGACAGTTGAGCTTACCAAGTTCCTCCTCGGACAATATCGCCAGGATATCTACAGCTTCTTCGATTCATCCTATGTCGAGACCTGCACGGATATCCTCGATATCTTGACGTGTCCCTTTGACTCCGACGAACTTGTCGCCAAGTGTCTATGCATCTTCGACCAACCGAAATATTTGGGGAACCACGAGGACATATTCAGATACGCTGTCAATCATTGCATTGCTTGTCTTCGCTCCGAAGGCGAAGATACCGTCAGACGCATTCTCTCCCATGTTGACCGGTACTCCGTTATCATATCCTTCATTCGCTCGACATACTACTCCGACGACTTTGACGATATCCTCAAAGTCGTTATCGGCGGATATTCAAACGATGTCCTCATCCACGTCAATAACTATCTTGACGAACCTCGCGGGTGGTCCAACATCGATCCTCGTAGCCTGTCTTCCGTCATCAGGCTCACTACAGGCCTTCCATCCCGATTTCCCTCCGGCATCGATTTCTCACCGATCATCGCACATCTCTGTCAATATCCAGAGAAGAATTCTTGGCGTACAGCTAGCGATGCATTAGTCGATTACCTGAAGCGACATAATATATCGACACTTTCAAATCACGCTGGCGTATATATGTTTCTTTCGCATTGCGTTGATCGAGAATTCCCGCTTCGGGGCGCGGATGCTCGTTATTATTGCGCTAGTGAAGAAAGCCGACGAATTGCAAGAAACCTGCTCATTCGTACGTAATATATCAATCGCGACATATGCTATTCTGAAATGTTATCCAGGATATGATGCCCTCTTCAGGAGATACCAGCCGCCCCCAATTCTTCGTTCACAACCCCCACAATCTCCTCGCCCAGATGACTCATCACCTTCTTTCCCACTACCCGAAGACGAATCGACATTGTTCCAGCTACAGATTGATCGTCTGATCAATCAAGGCCATCGACAAGGTTCATTGGAAGACGCAAGGAATATTCTCAATGACGGTCATCCGGAGCCAACTGATATTCTTCTGGGGCCAGCGGAAATCCGGTTTGCATCATTGAGGATGCCAGGGCACTCCAGATCTGGACCTGACTTGCCGAACGGTCCTCCACGACAGCACGAATTGAACATCACATTCGGTTCTCAGGGTCCTCATATCATATTTGAGCGTGTAGCAGAGGATTAGAAGAAAGTGTCGCGTGATCGAAACCTGTTCTTCCACCTCGAATTCGTCCTGGTTATCCTCAATTTAATTTTTAATTTTCGTTGAAATTTGGTTCCGATTTCCGATGATGCTCGTTTCCTTCGCACCATTTGAAGTCTTGCTCAACCTCAATCAAGGGAATGATGTGGATTTGAAACTCTGGCTTTGACTTTGAGCAACGTAGATCACCATGGTCCATCAATGTCCATTCCGTGCAATTGGAAGCTGATATGATATGATCGACGAGCAAAAGTCTGATGCGATAGCTCCTCAGCAGTCTGAGTCATCTGATCATCCGAAGGCTTCCAGATTTCAGCAGACTTTGTGCCTGGCGATTGCTATTGCAACTCGGTCTATACTTATACTTATACCTGCTCGGCACCGATAACAACAGCATGCTCTGTTGAGCTATCCAGACGCTTCGATAAATCGTCAGCTGATGCCCAACTCTGTGTCGTCGATATCGCGATATTACCGAAGCGCGATCAACTTCGATACGGATGCAGATAGATCTTGAGATTGCATGAGGGGATCCTAAGGCACCAGGGACACTCCTACTTAGCAAGAGATCCTGCAAGACTCGGAGCTTATCTCGAAATCGATTTTGAACTGAGTTCATGGGGAAGATTCTCGTCCTTCGATTCAAAATCTTTCAAGCATGTCGGTTCATGTGCCGCCTGTACTTCGTTCCTACCTTCTACTCCACCTGAAGTGCGACGTTGGATCCAATCTGTGTCCAGAATTCTCCATTAGAGGCGTCAAGAATGGGAATAGTAGGAACGACTAACCCAGATGGATTCGATTTAGGCCCCAATCCGCGAGCTCTCCAGCTCGTATGGTTCTCTCTCTTGATACTTGGTCAAGCCGGACTTGCCTTCCTTCTGATGACTTTTTACCTATCGAGGTCGCTCTGTCCTCGAATGCCGGTCCTATACAATCTTGTGTTGCTGTCATTCCTTGCGACACCTATCTATCTCATTCTGTAGGTTTTCGCTTTCTTCTACTGAAAGACGGCAATGAAGCCATGACGGACAGGTTTTACTCCAATGAGTACATGAACACGAATCCCCCGTACTCGCTCTGTCTGGTTCAAGCCATCTTCAAGCATGGAATCGATCCCGCGTTCGTTTTGTGTACCGGCTTCTTTGTTGCTTCGTAATGAGATTTGCATGCCCTTAGCTTTCTTCTTGCTTCATTCCTTCACGTATTCGAGGTCAGATTTACTTGACTATCTTCTCGTGCTCATCAATAAAATACTCACACCTATTTTAGACTTGGCAAAACGCCTCTCGTGGACCTGTTCAACAGACACATTCCAAGGCTCGGCAACGTATAGTTCGTAGCATATTTTTTCTATGCTTTGCTCCTCCGGGAAACGTACATGTAATTGCGCAGATTCTTGGTCTCCCTCATCTCAACTTCGTGGTTGCCTCTATCTCCACCGCCGTGGTGCGTTATGATCGTCGAATATTTTAGAACTTAGCAAGACCTGATATCTTTAGATGGGAACTCGCTTTCCTGAGAAAGTGGCTCGCGGGGGACATTCCTTTTTCTGCACGATTAATGATGGGCCCTTGCACGTAAAACCTCGTTCCAACAAGGTCCACCTACTTATACTCTTATAGCGGGACAATATGGGCCGTTGAGATGGCTATATTAGCGTTTGGAACTCTGGCTTGTCAAGGTTGTACTCGTGCCTCACAAGATGCTTTTGTGGTGACTAACTTCGGATTGACGAATGAAGGTGGCATTTGCATTTTATTTTGGAAACATCGCACAGCAGCCCGGCTTCTTGGAGCCCCCTCTTCATTAGATCACTTTCAGCTGATGCGTATTTCGATTTTTAACGTCTGGCAAGTGATTGGGTATGTGGTTATCTTCCGTCTTATTGCGCTGCTTATGATATACGTCAACAGACTAATGTTCGATTCGAGATTCACGGTAACCGATTTCGACAGCACGTTAGTCTGTTCAACTTTTTTGGCGATACGTAAGAATGAATTATTCCGGCTCCAACACTGACTGATCCTTTTGCGGGTCGATAGTACCGCTATTCGTCTTCATAATTTTTTCTTCCCACAAGGTAGGACCTCTCGTTAACGTTCTATCTCGGCCTCACGATATTCAATAGGACATTCTGAAGTACTGGTGTAATTCCCGAAAGGCTGAGACTTCGAAGACTATACCGCTTAAGCCCGAGGACGATCTATATCTACCTTGAAATTTGTGAGCCAAGCAATCAAGACAAAAGTGAACAGGGAGGGAGACGATAGCAAGATTCTGATGAGATATTTCATGACTTTTGAAATACGGCTCGCAGATTACAGATTGTAAATCACACATCGAACCAGGTTGTTAAGAAGAGCTTGAACGTCGATGAAAGAGAGGGAAAAAGTCCTGAAAAAGTCTTCCGCTCTCCGACGACGGCGTTCGCTTCCGTGCTTTGCCGTCGCAACAATGCCGCTTGGCGGCATCAACGAGAAGCTCCGATGAAGCCTGTGCAGGACTCTCATGCGCCCGACTGGTCGCTGCTTGGATTGGATTGGCACTATCTCGTCACGCTCTTCTCAGAATGTAGAACGTCCTCTTACTCGAATTTTGGATTCATTAAACATGTATTCAACCAGCGGGAGTCATCTCGGCGTATCAACACTTACAGTTCGGCAGTGAACCCAGTGATGGTTTTGTCTTTCATCAAAAGAAACGCAAATCAGGCACGGTCTTGATGACCGAAGCTTCCACGCCGTCGCTGTCAGAAACTATAGCAATCACGTTAGCGTTTCTCCCTATGCTACTCGTTCGTAGCCGATCATAAAATTTACTTGTCTACGAAGCATATGAATCCGGCTTACCGTCCGTGTCTATGGAGGACTGGCTCCTACTATATCACTGCTACACTCAACTCGGTAGCTCAAACTCGCGTGGTTTCTGATTCTTTAACCAACTTTAGGCCTGAGACGCCGGCGTCCAGAACGTAGAAATGGAGGTGATTGATCCGCCGGATGCGGACGGACTGTGGTTGGGAGAACATCCGCGTGGCACTCAACTTGCATGGTTCTCCCTGCTCATCATCGGACAAGCTGGACTTGCAATACTTCTGTTGACTTTGTTCTTGGCGAAATCTCTTTCTCCTCGGATGCCTGCGTTGTATAATTTTATTCTTCTGTCGTTCCTTGGGACTCCTGTATATCTTATTCTGTGAGGACTACATTCGTTCACTTCTATCGGAGTCTGAGGCTGATTTGTTGATAGGTTTTATACTGGAGAGTTCATGAACCCTAGTCCTCCATATACGCAATGTTATGTCCAAGCCATCCTGAAACACGGATTTGATCCCGCGTTCGTGACAATCTTGATTCTGCATCATCTGAGCGCCATGACCGATTAACCTCATATCCAGATTTGTGCTATCTGCGCTCATTTTGCTTTTCGAGGTTAGTCCCGTTACCAATCCCCATCTCGACTTCGGAAGCCTCATAGCACTGTGCTATTGCAGACATGGCAAACCGTGATGCGAGGGCCCGCTGGCCCCCGTCATCCCGTACTTCGAAACTGGATCGTGCGTATTTAGTACCCCTTTCTCTCGATCATCCGAGTCCCATAAACGTCCCATAGATGCTCGGTCTACCATACTTCAATTTCTTACTCTTCGCCATCCCAGCTGCTGTGGTTGGTCTCCTCGATCTATTTAACAACTCATTTTCGTGAAGGATGATTGAACGGTCATTCACAGATCGGAAATCGTTTTCCCGAGATAGTAAATCGTGGCGGCCATTCATTCTTTTGCACTATCGCGAATGTGAAGTTGTGAGCATAATTGATGAAGCAAGCTTCGGTTAACTCAATAATATTTGCAGCGGGATGATCTTGGGTATCGAGCTGAGCATATTTGCCATTGGAATGTTTATCTGTCAGGGTGAATTTCTCGACCTTCTAAATTTCCTTCTTCTAATTCGAGATACCTGTATGAAGTCGGCATTTGCTACGTGGTGTGGAAACGGCGAAAGGCAACACGAAGCTTTGGCATCCCTTCTATTGTGGATCTTTCTTTGGTGACGCGTATCTTCATCTTCGGAATCTGGGAAATCATCGGGCACGTCATCATCGATTTACTGTCTAAATTTTTTTGTTGCTGATATCTGACAGCAGATTGTTATTGAATTCCGGCGCCGTCAAGAGTAGTACATTGGTAGCTACGAGTTTCCTAGCAATACGTGAGTAACTTGAAGTCTCAGATACTGTCTCAACGAGATTCTCTTCTATAGTCCCTATATCCGTCTTCGTCACTTTTGCCTCCCAGAAGGTACGGTTTTTCTGAATGTCCTGACTTCAATTTGTGCTCAGAGATTTCCCCAGGATATTCTACGGCTTTGGTACCAGTTCCGAGAGAGCCGCTCAAAGGAAACTAGGGACAATCATACGAAGACTAAGTTCAAAGGCAAGCTCAGACCTGCGACATCTTCGATAACGAACGTAAACGCAGGCCGTTGAATCTTGATAACTTTGTTTCGCCACTTGAGGTCAAGCCGAGGAACACATGTAATTTTGATTCGGTCTATAGGTAGCACAAATTTCCAAGTTGTCATCTGCTACGAGCATCGCGAACATGAGATTCAAATAAGAAGCGTGTCATTTTATTGAATATCAGGGTCAGATAGCCACGTAAAATGAACGTAATACTGGGAAGGCGGAAGCAAATTTGGAGCCGAGAACGGAAACAAGCCTGACTTTCTTATTGACTTCTTCCAAATCTTCTCTTCCGTTTTATCAAATCAGCGAAACTGACTTTCTTGCAGGCAAAGGCAGATTTATCATTTATCTTTCGAATAAAAGGGCGTGCGAAAGTTGAGCCCATACATGAATATATGGCGCAACCGCTCGGTACACGTTGCATGCCGCTTTGATCTCCGCCTGTGGCTCCTTATCGAGGCCTTATCTCAAACCTAATATCCGCGAGCGCTTACACCTCATCTGATGGATCTGAGGTCTTACCCATCTATAGGCATGAAACAAGTCTTTACGTCGTTTACTCCGCTAGATCATCTCTTTTCGTTCGAGCCCCTGTGACGGTCCTGATCGAGGTGAATTTCCGTGGCGGGTTTGGTGTAGCTGCTATAGCAGACGCTATAGTTTTGAGCTCACGGGACTCTTTTTTGGCTTGTGAACAGGACGTCTTTCGCCGGTAGGTCAAAGTTCGAAGATTAATGAATGTATGGAAGGTATACACATGGCGTGAAAAATTACGAGCTTTTTTCGAACATCAACACGCGCAAACTGGAGGCGATCGCCGAGCCCAAGCGGCCAATTGTTCGGGAGTCAGGATATGCAAATGAGGAAAACAAAACCAACCTTCACGACTCTTTATATGAACAGTCTAAAGCACCAGCTATTTCCCGCCCACTTTCATGGAATAACGACTGTTGCGCCCATGCACTTCGGTTCGCCACTTGTTCGCAGCCACATCCGACGCTATCCCATTCGGGCACGAAGCCACGTCACGCAAATGAGAGCAGAGACCTGTTGGCATCCCAGAGGGATGCTCATATCACTGTCTACATTATTCCACATTGTTGACGCTGAGTCACCCCGTATGCCGTCCAACCCCTGTTAGCCCAAGGATGCCGAATTACGGCATTCTGTTTCATCCACTGTCTGGCCATCACCCAGCTCCACCCTGTCTTTGACACAGTCTACGAACTTGAAAGTCGAGAAACTTGGGCGGCGGCGAGCTTGGAGCGTCTCGTTCGAAAGGACCGAGAAGCCCGTCCCTATTGTTGACATGAACATGGCACTCAAGTCCCGAGTTCGTTCGAAGGATAAACAGCGTCGAGTTGCATGATCAACAGTGGAATAGGCAGCGAAAACTACGAGGTCAGGAACTCACGGGATACCTAAGGTGAAGATAGCGCATGCTACATATTAGTCAATGGACTTGGAGAGTGACGAGAACTGGGAATGATTCGTTTATGGTACGCTATCCATTTCTCTATATTCCCATGGCTGACCTTCAACATGAACGATGCAGAATCTAACGATTCCTTTCTACCATTGTTAATTCAGGTGCACATCCGGCGCCCTGATCATTCCTGCCCGGTAGCGGAAATATACTACGGAATCCAACACTCGCCCTTTAGCACACCTTCTGGCTATTGCAGGTCGATCAAAATCTTGGGAATGTGTGTCAATTCACACAAAGCACATCTGACGCGAGAATAATGGAGGCCATGAACGGTTTGTCGATTCGGGTTCCTACTCAGTACACATTCGCTGATTACCAGCAGCTACAGCGAATTTCGCCCATGGGCTCGGGCTTGACACTTCAATGGACTAGCGATGCATATCCCGGAGGAGAACAATGGGGGCTGTGGCAAGCTGGTGTGTGCCTTTCGTCCGTATGGAAAATAACCGTCTCCAGAGTGTTGATATTGCCTGGTAAAGTGCTTCTTAAGGAGAAACTCAACAAATAAAGACGATCAAAAAAGCCGGATGTTCCCCCAAAAAATTTCTGACGGAACAAGAGCACAATTTCAACAAAGCATAGTGAGTGGCGGTCCTCGAGCGGACACGGAACATGATCGAGTTCAAGTTGCTGAATTCAATTTCAGGCCTAACAAGCGGATCACTGCGAAGCAGGATCATCTTCACCCCCTCGTATCACCAAGTGTCACCATGCGTGGGGGTCCGTAGTCTGGGTCGAGTGGCATCGGGTATTACCCTGCCCCGCTTTCTCGATCATCCTGAGTCCGGCTACTAAGAAGGATGCCGCCGGCGCTTAATCCTCCCGAGCCGAACGAAAACCATAGGACCTCCTATACCATCTCAATCTTCATTGAATCTACTCGGATATAATTCTCAAAGCCCTCTGCTAGATGCTCCAGTCATCCCGACGTCAAGACTGGATATATTTACTGATCAGTTTCACTCGGCTTTTCATATCGCGCAATCCTTGAGATGCGCAACTTTGAGATCTTCGACGATTGCGACGAAAGTATTCCGAAACTTAAGATCTGGATACATGGTATCTTTTGCATGCATTTTCGCCGTTCCGATGAGGTCCGATGGGCGTTCATCGCTCATAATTCGCCATGGCCGCGAAATGCGAGGGACATCGAGGATTCTCGTTCAATGCTTGCATCGAACGACTTTGGATTGAACCTTACATTGGTCTGGTGATTGGTGGCTTCCTTTTACGGGCACACGAGCTCGAAGTCAACAACTGGATCCCGAGGAATGGCGATTTTCGTCAGAAAGCTCATTTTTCGGCGCTCACGCAGGTATGGTTCTTTCAGTTTAGATCAGATACACTTGAAGCTGACGGAGCACGTGAACAGTATCCCAATGGTCCTTTTTGTGAGGCACCGCCGGAGTTGCGCCCAAAATGACGTGGTGGATCCATTGATCTACGCGTTGAAAATTCGGGATCGATAGGTCGTGATGTACGGATGCGAGTTTTTCGAATGCATCGCTCTGTGATGTCGAGAGGGTGCTCCGAAGCATGTTGTCGAGACTTCAGAAGCTTTTCTCCCGACTCAGGATATTTCTTGGGCCTGACAGGTGTTCACGATCAAAAATCGCCTCAAAATTCATAGAGAAGACTCGACGTACCGTTTGACCATTCTTCCGCCTTCTCTTGGCTCTCCCATTCGCCTCAAGAGTTCTCCAATGGCACATCGTGCACGCAGGAGTCGGAGTCTTGATGCTCGACTCAGATATTTCATATTCGGCTTGGGCTTATAGGCGCGCGCTATGTTCTCATCCATGAGGTAATTCCGCACACCGATTGAGACTTAGTGAGAAGAAGCGCTGATTAGTACATCATTAGACGGAGATGAACCGGATGCCACTCACTACACGGAAGTTAAAGGCGGGTCGTCGACTACAATTCACCCTTAGCCCACATACAACCAGCTCCCTCAACGTCTCGTCACTGATGTGAGCCAATCCAAAAGATACTCGTGAGCATACTCTTCCGCTGAACTAGTCTGGAAAGCCTGAAGGCTCATCATATCGTATGCGACAGCCGAGCGTCGAGTGAAGACCGGAAGCGGGAGAGGGTACAGCGAGCGGGTCGATGACGGAACAAAGAGCGCTATGACAGGAATCTCCAGAGTTGGATTGAGTTATAACGTCTGCAGGATCATGGCAGGGAGTGGACTCGAGCGAGAGATTAAGCGCTGGAGCCTGTGGCTGTTGAGAGGGAGTTGACGATGAGTCGATTGAGATATGGCATTCCCTGGTTGGACCTGAGGGGTCCAGGATGGTCTTGAAAGCAATCGGACCAGACTGCGCTGATAGGACGACTTGATGGGCGAGTCGAGGGGGGTCAGGAGTCTCAAAGGGCAGGTGGATCGTGGAATATGGATTGGCGGTCTGCTACTGGCGACGATGATGACAGTGGCGTCACAAAGTTTTCCCTTTAGTATCTTTGTAGAGCATGTAGTCGTTTTAGGCTGGGAGAGGGATGTAGAGGTGGGTGGCCTTTGTGGCCCAATGTCGATGGTCGTTCACGGAGTGGCTTCGGCTCTGATGGCTCTGAGAGGCCGTTTTGCTAACACTGGACGAGTATATAGCTTCGACGGGATCTGGGGAGGTGTGTGACCGAGTTGTAGGGCTGGACGATATCTCACTGGCTCTCTATTGATTTTTTACTTCCGCCATTGTGCAGACGACGAACTCACCCATCCCGATGCATCCTGATCCATTCGCTCTCCCGCCTCGCCAGGAGTCTATCTTCACTCCATTCTACCCTATCGACGACTTTCCTTGATCATTGGTTGTCTCTTTCTTGATGTCTCATCGGGGTGGCAGCCAGGCAGGCTACTCTACATGCGCTCACGGTACGTGATTGGTGCTCTTGTTGACGGTATTTGACTTCGAAAATCTTGTTTCCTATCTGCTCAGACGCTCTATTGGTGATCAGATTCCATCGACCAATGTGGCAAAGCTCACGGCGATGGGAGTGACTAGATATTGCTTCCGATGCCTTCAGGCTATTGTCTCCTTCGCTGACTTTGCAGGGATATTCGGTTGCTGTTTGGATCTCAGGTTGGCCCATCAACGCAATGGCTATTATGCGCATTGAGAATAAGGCGGTCGTTGACTCGAGGAGGAATTGTGCATCCATCGATCAATGCGCGTTGTTTGAGGATATTTGGGTTCCGCTTTCGGCTGTAAGTCTTTCTCTTGTGACACCCTTTCAGTGCACTTGCTTATTGTGAAAATCTAATTTTACAGCTCTATGGAACTCATGAGATGCTCCCAAATAATTCCCGAGAAAATCCGAGCGAAAAACATGCACGGCAGCGCAGAACTGGGACTAAGGCGACGATACAAGGCCCACACGCTCTTGTATAAACAAGACCAAAGCAAGGCCATTCCTCGTCGTCCAGGACTATAGCACAACGGCCCACAATGGCAATCGCTGATCATAGCTGCCCATTGTCCGTCGCTTCGTACGCTATGGGCCTTGGAATTTTAAATAGCTCGGCCAAGACATGGCATTTTCTCTTCTTCAACACCGCTCTTCAATTTCTCCCTGCTGCCACTTTTTCCTGCTGCCTGGCGCATCCTGCAATAACAACTATCTCACCTAATACTTCAGTCAGCAACCCACGGGTCACCCGAAGATCGAACACAAAGCCAAAAACGATTGCGCCAAATACAATATCGACAAGATGTTCGAGTTCTTCGATCTCAGCGCGTATCTCGCACAGACAGCCGATGAACCGCAGGCGGTCGACGCCCCTGGGACTCAAACCCCTCAATTGTTGTCAAATTCTCAGGCGAGTTCTATTGCTATGTAACAATGACCTGGAGTTTACTTCGATATAGGGAACGCTATCCTCCCCCCTGCAACCAGGGACGCCCTCTCAAGCCCCCTCTTCGTCCAACATTAGTCCTTCACACTCTCTGGGGGCCCACCATTTTCCCGAGTTATCTGCTCATTCTCTCGAGCTGGGTCTTAGCGAATTCCTTTCTTCCTATGATGGTTGCGCAGGCATTCCCCTCCTAGTACCTGGTGCACTCGGCGCAATGCCCGATCCATGGACTGGTGAAGCAGACCATTCCTTCCCGGTCGGTCTCCGACCTTCAGCGCCATTGTTTGACGAGACCGAAGGTGAGTAGAGAGTTATCATCTGTATCCACTTTCTCATGGTCAGTCCTAGTTCCCACCGGTCCTGCTCTGAGACTCGGTCGCCTACCTCCAACATTTGGAGAGGTGACATTGCCAGCGATGTTGCCGTCGCCGTACCCGACGTATCCTGGTCCCTCCATTCCTCTCAGCGATACCTTCCCTCCTCCTCCTATCCAGCCATCAAGTCGCGAGTCCAAGGGGAAATCTTCGAGGTCAAAGAAGCGGAAAGCTCCATCACCGACCGAAGATTCGAATGGTGTTTCCCCGGATCTGAAGAGGCGCAAGCATGCTCGTATGGAAAACGACGCGTCGGAGGCTGGTCCTTCGACGCCAAGGCGACGTGACCCCCCTGCGGCCTCCAATCCGCTTCCTCTCTTGCCGTTCCCCACTGCTAGCCCATGGCTCCCTCATCATGGACCTTCTCCGCTCGGTGTACCCAATCCCGGGTCATCGGGGCCGCGATATAGTCCCTATATCTTGCCTCAGTTTCATGGCCCTCGCCCAGGTCTGCCCCCTCGTCCATCCACCTCCCGCTCTAATCGGAGACCCCTTTCGAGCCCAACATTGACGCCCGTCGCCTCGACCTCGAGACTGTCACCGATTCCCACCCCTCTTCCTCTCCTCGCGACGGCACCAGAGCGTTACTCTAACGCTATCCCCACGCTTGAGACTATCCCATCTACTGCGAGCGAGTCTTCAGCGTCTTCCCTTTGGAACGAAACCACTCTTGCATCCGCACCACCAGCAGAGACAGTACCCGAAGCTGTCGTCGGGCTTCCCAGTGCTCCTGTACCGGGAATTCCTCTCCCGACAGCCGGTCATATCTCCCAGTGGTATGCTCCTCCCACCGTCCCTCCTCCGACATCTGCCCATCCTCCCACGAGCTCCTCATCCGCCCCGCACCCAGAAGTCGCGCCCAAGGAAAGTGATGATCACCCTTCCGAGGGCACGAAACCGAGGAAGGACAAGGGGAAGGCCAAGGCCAAGGCGGTGGAAGAGGAAGCGGAAGCGGATGAGAAAGTCGTCGCGGAAGAAGAGGAGGGGGCAGATGCCCACGAAGAGGGAGTGCAGACTCCAACATGGCCCGATGTCTCCCCTGAATGGCCTATGGCATTCGTGCACAATGAAGAGGACGGCCAGACAGGCCCCCAAGACGGAGTCAGGAAACCCCCGGACGATAAAGCGAAAGCCTTCACCCTCCCTCCCAAACGCGCCCTCCCCTGTCATGCCGAGCAACAGAGCAAAGCCGACACACAGGCCGAGCTGAAGCGACTCTACATTACAGGGTCAAAGGAAACAAAATTTGTCTGCAAGTATCAAAATCCCTATACTCGCACGATAACCGAGAGACGGTTCGGTGCCTTGGATTCCGCGCTGCGACACCTTCATGCGCGGTACCGTCGTGATCGCCACTATATTGACCAGCGCTGGATTCTCCGGGAACAATCTCACCTGGTCAATATTTATCACTATTGTCCCGAGCTTGTTGCGAAAGCTTTATCACTCGCATGCCTCCACCCGGCTTGCGCGAAGGTGCCTCTGAGTCGAAGTGATGCTTTTGCACGACATAATTTACTCGTCCATGGGGTGGAGGTACGTTGAAGTTCTGGCTATTCGTGATTTCGTACTCACTTCTAAATCAGATGTCTCCTCCTCCTGAGAAGCGCACGACCAGAACGAAGGGGTCAGCAACAAAGACGAAGAAGGCCGCAACAGCGAAAACGAAGAAGGCATCGTCAACGAAGACGCAGGAGCCATCGGCGACGCGCACCAAGAAAGCAACGTCCACAGTACAGGAACCCGTTGCCGTACGTCGATTGTTTTGTTCGTCCAGGAGTTCGCCTGACTGATTCGTTGTCCAGTCATCTTCCAAACGGAAGCTCGAAGATATTGATTGGGACGACGGCGACGACGGCGAATATCAGGACAAGCCGGAGAAACGGCAGCGTAAAACCTGAATGGATTCTTTTCGATCACACTTCACGGCTTTGAATCAAGGAGCGATCTGGGCTGGCCCAGTGATCCCCTTTGCTATCTTATACGACCTGTTTTCGTTTTATCTGCTTTCTGTTATCTTCTCTTTGTATTCCTTGTACTCAGCTTTCTTCGTTTGATTCGCATTAGCTCTTGTAACGTAGCAAGTTGTATCGCTTTGAGCTTCGCTTTCCTTCAACAATACAATGTAATGGTTTAGTGTACGACGCCATCGTGATAGAAATACTTTACCAAGTTCATTCTAGTAAAATCAGATTGAGGATGCGGAGTCAATGCAAAGATGGGTGAGATCCTATCGAGCAATCTGTAAGGAGACTCTGTCACGGTCGAGCTTGATCTGGAGAGAATTCAAGGAGGATTGTATTACGTAAAGGTTTGCGCTTATCCTTTTCTTTCGTGATCAAGTTTCAATCGGCTGCACTCGCTCACTTCCTCCCCGGTCCTTCCGTGTCTAACTAGCGTCCCACCATGTCTGACTGTACACACTACCGTAATTGAAGCGTTTCACCACAAAACACATCATGCAGTTCACTCGGGCTCGAACACGGCGACTCGGAGATTCAACACTGATGGTAGGGCTTTCTGAAGGATTGGTGTCATCTTCGGAATGTTGAGACCGCGAATAATATGCTGCCTTTGATGCTGCTGAGACCCCAGGACGATCCACATCTACCTCAAAATAATCGGAGTCGAAATTTCCGAGTCAAGCTATTGGCCCAACGTGAACAGGCTGGGCAACGATAACAAGATTCTGGGAGAACTCATTCCTTTTGAGAGACCGCTGACAGATCACAGATTATGAACTCACACATCGAATCAGGTCCGCAAACAACGCTTGAATATCGACCACTGGGAATCGCCGTCATTAATTGAAGGTGTGCGATGACTTGAGTATAGACGGGCTATGATGTTCAGAAAGGGCTGACTTACATCTGTTCCGGCTAGTATATCGGATAGTACACACGCCTGTCACGCGTGAAAGCGGGGTTCGACTCCCCGGCCGGAAGATCTTTTGGGATTTTTTTTTCATCATTACGAGATATTACCATGTCTCCCAGGCCTATGACCGCTACTATTTCTCCCTCTGATCTTATTAAGAGACCCATTTTTTGTAGACTTGATCTGCTTGTTGCCTGTCAATCAGACCGTACAAAATAGCATTGCTTCGACCGACGGATTTGTAAATTGTGAATCTCGCTCCTACTAATCGATGCCTCGACATCTTACCTATTACTATATTCCGGTACTATATTGAAATATAAGGATGGCCGTATGGCGACGCAAGGGCAACGTCACTGAGAAGAATGAAAGAAACGCTGAGCGGGCATTTCGGAGATAACTTCCGAATATAAGCTTTAATTGGCTTATCTGCTCCTTTGAGCATCTCCAACGCGTCTCAGCAGCTACGACGAAGATGAGCATTACTAGAGGTCTGATATTTTACCCTGCGCTTTGTCAAAGTGACTTATACCTGTTCCTCGCCGTCTCTGATAGCCATCCGCCCAATCGCCTCGAGCCAAGCTTGCAGACAAATTCTTCTCACACGACCGGTTCAGCGTCGTCTGCTCTCTACACCTGCACCAACCGTCGGACCATCCCAGTCTCGTTGGAGATCGTTCTTACAGAACTTGGGACGTGTTACCCTTGCTGGAGTCATCGTTTCGGGCGGCACATTTTACTACATCACCCAAAGAGACCGGCATCCAGGGCTTCAACTGCCCCATGACGATTCTAAGAAGACCATTGCTATCCTGGGTAGTGGATGGGGTGCTAGTAGCTTGTTGAAGGGGCTGGACACCGAAGAATGGAACGTCGTACGTCCTTGCACAATTTTATTCATAATTTTCTTCTAACCCCAAGAAAAATTGTTCCTAGGTCGTTATCAGCCCACGGAACTATTTCTTATTCACACCGTTGTTGCCCAGTGTCGCAGTTGGCACTCTTGACTCTCGTTCTATCATCCAATGTGAGCGAAAAGTTTTCTCCTGCCAATCGATCGTCATATTCACGTGATTTCCTTCTCTTCTGCTTCTTCGTCCTCGGTCCTCGATTCGGCTCTGATCAGCCACACGCTATATCACGCGCCATAAGAAACGAGCTGTCAAGGTCATTGAGGCTGAAGCACAGGATATCGACGTACGTTCATCCTCTCTATCATTGAACATGTTCAAACTGTATCTTCGTGACGTGTAGCCGGTGGCGAAGACTATCACGTTGTCCGATCACTCCCCCATCGTCGGCGCGACCAGCACTTCGACTATTAACTATGATTATCTTGTCTACGCTGTTGGCGCCGAGACTCAGACCTTCGGAATCCCCGGTGTCAAGGAACACGCCTGCTTCATGAAGGAGCTTGGTGACGCTGAGAAGGTTGGTTTCTTGCTTTGCTTCTCTACGCCAAACATGGGCTGATCGTGAGTCTTTCAGTTCCAAGGCCAGCTGATGGACTGCGTTGAGACCGCTGCCTTCCCTGGACAGTCCGAGGAGGAGATCGACCGATTGTTGCATATGGTTGTCGTTGGCGGCGGTCCGACTGGTATTGAGCTTTCTGGAGAGATCCACGATTTCCTCGAGGTACGTAACTTCGAAGTTCTCTTGGACTTCGTTCCTCAGCTTCTGTCTAGGACGATCTCAAGTCATGGTATCCCGAGCTCGCGGAGCGCATCAAAATCACTTTGATCGAAGCTCTTCCTTCCGTTCTGCCCATGTTCTCAAAACAACTTATCGACTATACGGAGTCGACTTTCAAAGATGCGAAGATCGACATCAAGACCAAGACCATGGTCAAAGAGGTCAAAGATAAGAGCGTCATCGTAGAGAGTAATGGACAGCGACATGAATTGCCTATGGGTCTTCTCGTTTGGGCAGGCGTACGTCACTCCCCTCCCTCTTCTTCTCCTTCTCGTGCTAATGCTAATGTGTTCTGTAGGGCAACACCCTTCGTCCTCTGACCAAGAAATTGATGTCATACTTCCCATCGACACAAACCAACAGACGTGGTCTATCAGTAGATAACCACCTGCGTCTCCTCGTTCCGTCCACCTCCCCCGATCCCACCGGATCGTCATCCATCTTCGCCCTCGGCGACTGCACAGCCTCATCATACGCGCCCACCGCCCAAGTCGCATCACAGCAAGGCGCCTATCTCGCTCGTCTTTTCGGACAGATGGCGAAGAGGGAGAAGGCGTTGTCGAGATTGTCGGAACTTGCGAAAGCGGATGTCGCTGATCCTGTGAAAGATGAGGAAAGGAAGAAGGAGATCGATGTGATTGAGAAGCAGCTTGCTAGAGCTGAACAGCAGCGTCCTTTCCATTATTCACATCAAGGATCGCTGGCTTATATTGGAAGTGAGAAGGCTATTGCTGATTTGCCTTTTGGAAGTGGAAATGTATGTTGACGGTATCCTTGCTTTTGTGGATGTGGATTTGGCTAATCGTGGATATGATGTATAGCTCGCTACGGGAGGTGTTGCTACTTATTTGTTCTGGAGGAGTGCATATCTGTCGACCCTCTTCTCATTGAGGAACCGAACGCTCGTTGCTTCGGATTGGCTTAAGACCAAAATATTTGGGCGGTATGTTCTACTCCTTGATTGTTGCATGCGCATCTGACGAAGAAAACCTTGTAGTGATGTCAGTCGTGAATAATTTACCACCACTGCTTTCCTCACCCCTACCGGATCACTCGGAGAAAAATTAGAGAAATAATATATATATTAATGACACGCACACTAGACTTTTTGGACTTGTTACTCGATCCACATAGACAGCCGGATGATATATAATCCTATGTAATCATCCCAACTAGACTTTATACTATTTCATTTCATACAGCACACATACAGGATTACAGGATGTATTTCCTCGAAGAACCTACCCCTCCGTCTTCCAAACGGTCGACAACCGTTGACGTCTGGTTCGAATTGGTTGAAACATCAAATGAAATCTCTGTCGCCATGTCAAGTGACTTGGGCAACTCGTCAGTGCTGCTGCCATCGGGTACTACATTGATCACCGGTTTTCTCGACAACCTGTAATCGGGAAGTCGGAAAAAGAATGGAAACCATATTCTCAATATGTCCTAGATATCCACCTGAAAAGGTATTGCAGTGGGTTCTAACACAATGAATGTACCTTTTGCGAGGCGAAGACCAAGAAAACAGACAAAGGTACTTGAAGCACGAGGAGGGAGAAAATAAATGCGTAAGTTATATGTCAATTTAGGACAGACTCACTAATTGCAAGGAATGTCGAGGCGATCAAGGTATTGCCCAGTGTATTGACGATCGCCCCCGAATTCAATAGCAGTCTGTTGGCATTCGTCGAGCAAATCATTGGAAAATCATTGAATGATTGACTCGCACCCTATGGTTTCCCAGACGTTGAAGAAGCTGATTCGTACAATCTGAGAAGTATCCAGAGAAGAAGGTACGCCCATGGTTCGGGTCACTTTTCGACGCTTCCACAACACCGTCCAAATGGCTACTGTCAAGAGTATGGCGTTAGCGTTACTTTGGCAGAATGAACTATATTGAAATTTATACCTTGACAAATGAGAGTTCCAATGGCGATCAAAGCGACCTCGAGAGACAGAATCGCGCCACTGGAGGAAGGTGAGTGGTAATTCGTCGCCACCATGAACACGAAATCGGGGAAAGCGACATACAAGGTATCATTCACAATGGTGCAGAAAAATGAATGCCCTCCGTGACTGACCTCATCGGGAAAATACAGTCCAATCTATAGAATCAAGGTCAACTTGGGAAGGAAGTTACAGCATTCATACTCACTAAGGCGGCAGGGATAGCGAAGAGCAAGAAATTGAGGTATGGCAAAGCGAGCATCTAGGACGGAAATTGAGATGCGCTAGGTGGAAAGGAGAATTATGGACGCTTGCTACGCACAATCCATCCACGAGATGGGGAATGTGTCCGTTCGCGGGGTCCACGGACTAGGCTTTTCCAGGTCTATATTTAGGTTGACATTAGTTCGCAACGTGTCATACCAGAACTTAGTAATCACCTCTATGACTAGCAAGAGTGAGGAGAGAATGAATCTGACAAAGTTGATAATCGATCTTTGCCGCTACAGAGGCTTGGAGAAGCATTTTGGAAGAATACTCACGCTGGGTCTATTCCGTGCTTCATAACGGCTTGCACAAGACACTGGGCATAAGGAGGACGAGTGTTCATAAATTCTCCAGTATAAAACCTATATATTCGATCAGTCCTCTACAGAACAAGATACAGCGAATGGAAAATCGTACAGGATAAGATACACGGGGGTTCCAAAGAATGACAGTAATACAAAGTTGTAAAAGACAGGAAGTCGAGGAGCGAGCGATTTTGAGAAAAATAAAGTCAATAGAAAAAGAGCAAGTCCAGCTTGACCGACGATCAGGAAGGAGAACCAGATGAGTTGGAGAGTTCGAGGATGAGGGCCGAGATCAAATCCGAAGGGATAACTTGGGTCTGAGCCTGGATCGCTCATACCCGTCCCGTTCGTCGATTTCACTTGGATGATGGAACGTACGCTGGATAATTATTCCTCGTACCCGTACACTTGTGTTAGGTGGAGACCGCACAGCGGATAGGCAAGTCAATTGCCTAGAGAAGCGGAAGGAAGTCCACTCCTCAAAGCACCGGTCACTAGTATATAGTCGGCGGTACATCCAAGTGATGTGTCGTGATGCCAATGTGCCTTTTGCACTCGTGTTGATCGACGGCTTTAACTAGATTCCGAAGCAACAGCCATAGTACCGATGTGTACTCGAGTCAGATAGTGCCATCACAAGACCCCCCTGAAGTTTTCAGGAAGAGTTGAGCCAGAAGATCCCGCACATGTAATCAGGACAGGTTTCGTAGCCGGCGCGGCGCGCTGAAAAAAGCTCACGGTCATTGCAGCCACTTGCGCGATCTTCAGGAACGAATTTTATCAACAAAATTCCATGTCATTGGCGCGAAGATAGCGCATCTCCTAATTTACAGCAGTACATCAGCGCTATCATTAGGTCTATCATCAGTGTAATGGGATGATCTGTTGGCCAACATCGATGGGATTCGGGTGCAATTTCGGATCCATCGACGCCCCTTTCGGTCTTCGGAAGCTACCAGTACAACCTAATGTAATCGATACAAAGGGACAAGTGATGATGGGCAATTCGAAGTCTGGTCTCACTCGTGGCGTTCCCGCCAAAAGAGCCATTAGATAGAGCAGAGCAGTGTATAGCGATGATTGAATTGATTTAACATTGTAAGCCATGATCTGCCCCTGAGTCGATTGGACCAGTGAAGAAAGTAGTTTCTAGGTATCTTGATGCGATATGGGCGATCCTTCGACCTCGTTGCATCGCTGATCCAAGGCCGCTGTTCCGTTGGCTTTGATAAAGTTGGACCTAAGATCAACATCAGACGACTCCGTCAAATGCTAGAAATGGATTTTACCTCCGAGATTTGATCAAGGAACAATGGGCGATCT
Organism: Sistotremastrum suecicum HHB10207 ss-3; assembly: GCA_001632355.1. Classification (NCBI taxonomy): domain Eukaryota; kingdom Fungi; phylum Basidiomycota; class Agaricomycetes; order Sistotremastrales; family Sistotremastraceae; genus Sistotremastrum; species Sistotremastrum suecicum. Next base: position 74,162 of record KV428050.1, on the reverse strand, counting down.
TGGAAGGTGGCTTATGCAGACGATAGCGGACTGACAGCCAGTAATCATATCTGCTTTGGCGGCATGTTGCCTATTTTCGAAAAGAGTTCATGTTGACAGTTCGCGTTGTCGGGGCGCCGATGTGAAATCCTGGTTTCGGCAAGCTAAAAGCAGGTTATGATCACAAAGAAGGGATGGCAAAACCATGTACTGGTCTTTGGTAGGACACTGATAGTAATGACCCTGCGAGTTCTCCGATGCCGCGCTGGCAATGATGCGAGGTTGCGCATTCAAGTTCGAGGTAGAGGGCTTGATGCTGCATAAGCACCAGTATCTAGCGACTGGAATTCGGTGGACGTTCTGTTTTCGAGAATATAGGACGTACAGATATTTTAAACGTGGGAGTACATCGACAGCCCGAGTTGTCCCAGAGATGTTGATGTTTCTGTAGCAAAGAAAAGTGCAACGTGGCACCGGCAACCGCCGACATGCGTAAATCTTGCCCAATCTCTTCGCCTACTCCGACGAATTCGACCAATCTGTGCCTGGGCGATGTGACACTTAACATGTGGACCTTCTGATTTCACTGACATCTCAGCTCTCTCAGTAAGCTGTTGGGAAACAAACCGAACTACATCGTCCCAATGAAGCACACCTATTTCTCCTCTCGAAACTTCTACTGGCTCAGGACGTTCGTCGTCCCATCTTAGGCTCAAGAGCGCATCTGACCAGTAATGCGCTTGTCGGTGATGACAATCGCTCATCACGGCGTGTCGCTGGGGATAACTCTGAAGACGAAAAACTCGGCAGGGGTACTTGACTCGTTTATCTCACCTTCGCGGGTGTCGTCTCCCGATTTTTCACTGCTATCCCTCAAGACTTCAAGAAGACGGTGAACTGTGCCTACATATAGGGATTGCTATTCAGTACCCGGTATTGGAATCTGGCGTGGGCCCGTGGGGCTGTGAACCAACGTGTGGAGACGAGTTCATACTCAAGAGGATTGGTCATGTTCAACAGACTTGGCATCTAAAAGAGTAAACACACAGTTGCGCAGCGCTCGGGAGCTGCTGCGATCATACTAGTCAGTCTTGCGATAGAAGTCTGGATTCGGGACCGCTTTAGATTAAATCCCCTTCACTCAGCCCTGCAATTTTCTCCTGCCTGTAGAGGATGAGCTCCAAGTTGATACTGACTGCATCAATAGTTGCACTGTACTTCATTTGAGCGTGGATAGCGATGAGTTACAACACAGAGTGTATGAATATTTTAACTGGCTCTTACAAGCCAACCTAAACGGGATCAATGGCTCGGTTTATTCCGACAAGGCTTCCCTTTGCAACGAGGCGAACCGAATCATGAGAAGGCGCCGGCGACCATTAACATTGCCTCCAGTTGTACAACCCGGAACAAAATTCTATCGGACGATTGACTCACTGATCTTTGTGGGGTATTGCTTTTAATACTTAACTGCTCGACGTCTACGACTGCGGCCACCTCACGAGCAACGCTCACAAATTTCGCCTCCTCGAAGCCTCCTCGACCCGGAAAGCATTTATTGGGAACATGGCGAGCACGCTACTTAACTGGATCATTGGTCTTGGTCTTGGAATGGGACCTTTGGGAAGTGTGATGCACTCTCCTTATGTCTACGACTCTTTGCGATTGCTCGTTCTGGGATCCATCGTTGAGTTCGGAAGGAGATTCATGTACTGGGCCATGGAGAGATTCAAAATTCGTACGCCTCATTCATTTCATTCTATGCTGTATTAATCTAATCATTCAATTCCAGGATTCTCAATGACCGCCACCTTCAGAGAAGGCGATCAAGCCTACGAATGGCTCATGCTCTTACTCACCGAAGAACGTGTATGGGAGAAATCGCGAGATTTCCAAGTCGCAGCGCGTTCTTCTCAACGTAAATGGGGCATTAACTCTACACTGGCACCTCCCATGGGACCTGGATTCCCTGAGCTCCCATTTCCTACAGGCGGCGATGGCGGACAGATCCTCGGCAACGCAGAATACGTACCCCAATATGGCGCGCCGCATCTGTTCAAATACAAAGGCTATTGGTTTGAAATCAATAGGACACAAGGGGAGACGACTTTTGGTCCGTATGGAAGACAATCCACGGGAGGCGGGATGTCATTGACGTACGTTCACCTCCTCTATCTTTAGAATCTAGATTCCTGATCTTAAATGCGCGGTAACAGTGTCTACAGCCTCAGAATGTCCACGCTGACCGAGCTCGTCGAATCCGCCCGACTCCTCTACACCGAAAGCTCAAAGCCCCGCGTGACGATTCATGAATCCGCCGCTCAATACGGAGGTGCAGATTGGTCGCGCGTCATCACTAAATATCGGAGACCTTTGGAGTCTCTCATTCTTGAAGAGGAGACAAAGGCGATGCTACTGGCTGATGCGCAAGAGTTCTTGGAGAGTGGGAATTGGTATGTTGATAAGGGTATTCCTCACCGAAGAGGGTATCTTCTGTATGGGCCTCCCGGGACAGGAAAAAGTACGTCCAGATTTTCTTCTTTGATTCAGTACTATGCTAAAGGTGTGACGTAGGTTCGACTATATACACCTTAGCTGGAGAATTGGGATTGGAGATCTACACCCTATCTTTATCGGCGAACATGCTCAACGATGGATCTCTGAAGCAAATTGTCGCAGGCGTTCCATCACACTCTATCCTTCTAATCGAAGGTACTATACATTGCTTATCCTTTCGGAAACCTACGCTGACCATTGTGATCGTTAGATATTGATTGTGCCTTCCCCTCGCGAGAGGATGAAGAAGAGGAGATGATGACCAAGAACCAAATGATGATGAACCCCTATCTCCTACCTCCACCAAAATCGGCCATTACACTCAGTGGCCTGCTCAATGTCATCGACGGCGTCGGCTCAGGTGAGTCATCCTTTCCTCTTAATTTATTCCGACAGTGACTGACCACCGTGATAACAGAGGAAGGCCGTATATTCTTCTGTACAGTGCGTCATATCCTCTCTCATGCAATCATGCATGCTGATCATTGATCCCATATAGACAAATCACGTCGATCGGCTGGATCCGGCTCTTCTTCGTCCTGGTCGTATAGACGTCAAAGTCGAATACAAGGCCGCCTCACAAAATCAAGCTCGCGATCTCTTCACATCCTTCTTCACCGACACCTCTTCATCGAAATCCACCTCCTCTTCGTCTCCTTCCTCACCATCGTCAGAGAAAGCTGAATCATCGTCTCCCACCTCCCCCTCCTCCTCTAACTCGGTGCAAGACCACGCCCTCCGGTTCTCCCAAACGATTCCTCAACACGAGTTCACCGTCGCTGAGCTTCAAGGCTACCTCCTCCTACACAAGAAAGACGCACAGTCCGCAGTAGATAATGCCGAGGAATGGGTATCGGAGCAGAATAAGGAAAGGGAGGAGAGGAAGAGAGTTGAGAAGGAGAAGAAAGAGGAGAGGAGGAGGGAGAGGGAGAAACTTGCTGCGAGCTATTCGAATCCCTATGGTGCGGGTCCAAGTGCTCCTCCACCCCCACCGCCTCCTCCTATGCCGATGCAAGGAATGAGCAATGGGTTCGGGCCAGCTGCGGGGGACGCGACCGGATCGAACGTGGGGTCTGACTCACCGACAGAGAATGGGGACGGAGATGCTGCACCTCCATTGGAGAAAATGACGAATGGGACGGTGAAGACGAATGGAATTCATGGTCATGACGGAGAGGGCTCGTCGGTCGATTCGCCTGCGACTACGTCGTCGGATCTCCCAAAATCGTCGACTGAGTAGAAGGAACGCAAGCTCTGGTGTGATCTCATGCGGATGCTTTGCATTCAGGAGGTGGGATCGTAATCTGGCCTGGCTCTGTATTGATAGACAAATTTGTTACGACACCGTCCGACTTCCTTTGGTATCATCGGAAGCAGGCATATGCATGTTTCCACGTTCGCACTTCTAAACCAAGTTTACATAAGGACAGTCTACGTAGCGCAAACCCAAGCTATATCTGGAATAATTAATACATCGATTGGAAGCAGATGTGATACAGTAATATACGATTTGGTCGGAGAGCAAGAAAAAGAAGCAGGTTGGCTCGTGACAAAATGCGTGCCCTGCGCAAGCGTTATCATCGGTCTTCGAGGTTCATCAGCTCGGCTCGTTGGATATTCGATCCTCGTATGCTGGTGGAACATCCATCTCAACTACCCTGCCATCCATATGATGGACGATCTGACTTTGAACCTCCGAACCAGCGGTCTGTCCGGTCAGGACTATCGGGGATCTAAAGGAGGATTCCACCGTCGGCGAGACCGTGATTGATAACGGACGAACAGCTTCAGGCTGGCTCACAGGCTGAGCTTTTAACGCATTTTCTAAATTGGTGGAGGGGTGTGCACTGGCAGAAGACGTCGACGTCGAGCTCGAGGGAGGAGGAGAGTCCAGTGGACTCGATGTTGTCGTTCCAGGCGGCGAATATTGAAGGGTGACCGATGGTATACCCTCGATGTATGTCGATTTTCTTCCACTCGTACTGTTCAAGATGTACTGATTGACACCGCCGTTATGGCCTGCGTCTGCATTTTGTTCCTCGCAACTTTCAGGTGGATCTTCAATCGTAAACGAGGGGTTTGTATGACGACGGCGAAGGAGGAAGCGCCCCAGAATGTGTGCTAGGCCAATTAGTGCTAGTCCACCTGCTGTTACACCTCCTGCGATTGCACCGACATTGGTGTGACCTGGTGCAGCAATGTTCGGCGGGGGTACACCTGGTTGTTGTCCGCCAAAACTCGTGCTATTGCAAGTGGCGTTGTTATGTTCATCCAGTTGGATCAAGCCAGTTCCTTTTGCGTATTTTCCCGTTCTGGTGGGGGATATTATGTGATCAGCGCAGACATCGCACGAAAGTATAGACTCTAACTGACGCGTCGCTGACGGTGGCTTAACATCGGTTCAGTAGCGCCCTATTGCCAACCGAACAGAGAACATACCTATCAAATTCGTCCCAGGGCTCTGATTGATCCACGTGTATCGATTCTCCGTGTCTAGCAGCGTTGCATTCTTGACAGTCGGAGAATTAGTCGCGACCAAAGAAACAGTATAAGGCGCTGTTCCCCCATTGATATCTAGAACCAAGGGACCACAGCTTTGCAACACAGTTAAATTTGGGGGTTCGATAGCGAGCGTAATAGGCGTAGTCTCAGTCGAAGGATGACAGTTGGTCGCACCACCCACTACGTAAGCATACCGCGTTAGCGGTGGAGACTAGAAGTTGATGAGTTGAGTTGAAGACGTACCGGTGACATTGTACACCGCTGGTCCGACGCCGCCCGTATTTCCTAAAGAGTCTGCGACCTGTAGTAGGAGTTGTGTCCCTACGAATACACGGAGGTGTAGGTCATCCGATTAGTTTATGAACCTGAGAAATTACGTACCTGATGCATGTTTGATAGTCCATGAAAGCTCATCGCTATCTGAACCGATGTTGGACACAGTAGCGATACCGCTGACTTCATACGCCAACATATAGTAGGGTGGCCTTGCAACCTGAGTACTGTTTGGTAACGGACTTGTGTCCACAATGATTCCAATGGTGCCACATTCCGGAAGAGTAGTCGACTGTGAGCATATTAGAAAATTGTCTATGAATTGCAAATTACAAGACTTACTCCAGCAAAATACCACGTAAAAGTCTGGTTCTGGGAGAACGCAGGAGTTGTATATAGAAGCATCCAGATCAAAGCAAGCCGCCATTGTCGAGAATGGATATGAGCAGTGGGTGGCATGGTCGCCGTTCGGCGACCCTCAACTCTGGTGACGACTTATAGGCTTTCGACGAGGCCAAGACCAGTCACGGTGTGCGTAATCATGCGGAATCATGCCTTGATAGACGCTTGAGAATGAGCGAAACTGTGTAAATTGCACCGCGAAGTTTCGAAGATGACTTGGGCGCGGATGATGCCCGCTCCTTCTGGTGTGCCTTGGAACTCCCAGTCAGCGATGTTCTCCGTTCGTCCAGTCGAAGTGATCACATAGATAGCCCATTCTGAAATCCTGGAAATTGATGAATTCGAGACGATCTTTGTTCCGAAAGACTTCTCCAACTTGGGGACCCGGCGCCAATAGAGGAAGCACGATCAAAGAAGCCGAAAATTCGTAAATGCCCGCCGGAAAGCGCTATTTTTTGAGGGCGTCTGAGTGCACATCGAAGGCGATCGTAGCGCTACGTTTTGGAGAAGTCTTGCATTGCAGTCGGTGAGAGTACGGAAGACAGGCCGTGTGAAGACTGCGCTCCGTTCCGTCCTCCGAAAATTTCGAAGGGAAGACGAGGGCTGTGAACACGTGTTTTGGTTAAACAGAGGCCCATGCAATCGAACGCTTGCAATTGTAGTTAATCGCTGAGTGTCCATGTGCTTGCAATCTTGCTCTATGAGGAGTGAGAGACGGAATGAGAGGTTGTCGGATATCATCAAGCCGAATGTTGAAAAAATTACGTACATTTGGAATACGTTTCTCTTTCAACTCCTGATGTTGTTTATTGAAGATCTCACTTATTGCTTCGCAGTATACGAAGACTTTATCATTGCAGAGCTCAGAGGTGCAGCAGGCGGGTTTTGACAATGGGTTTTGAAGAGAGTTTTGGAGGCGCTCACCAGCGCATTTGGTTCCGTGCCGACGGCCGGCCGGCTGGCGATCACAGACCGGCTACGCCGGGTATCTGGCACGGCATCTTAACAGTTTGCCGGAGCCCGTCGAGACGTACCAATCAAGCGCCCGTTCCCACTATCACCAGCGCATCGCTGCGATGTCCAGTACAGCATCAACAGCGCAAGAGCAAGCTGTTTTATATGGGATAGTGGAACGCTCAGCTCCTTCAGAAGACCTTCCAGGTGATGCCATTGTGGCCCGGGCGGGAGATCAGAGAGAGCCTGGTAGATTGGATGTTGGCAATCGTGGAGACACGAACACAGACAGTCATCGTCAGCGATCAGAATCGCCGATATCTTCAAATTCACCCGAGCAACCACCAGGAATTTTACTGTCAGGATTAGCCAGTCCGAATCGCTCATACGCGGAATCCGAACGAGCTCAGCGCAGTGAGTATTTTCCTACATGATCACTGGTCCACGATAAATCACTGACGATAGTTATTCATTTGCTTGATCAGATGTCCGTATTCCTCCCAGGAGGCAGACTACAGTAGAGACCGACTCTAGCGATGAGGCAGAAATGACCCATCAGTCGCGCCATCGATCTCGGATTGGCCCCCCATCTCCTCAAAAGCCTTCAACTCCACCTCAACCTACGAAAGCCAACTCTCCGATTCCTATAGTTGCAAGCATTCATCAGGATGTTGAATCTACAGTTCCGGGCTCGAATCAGCCCCCCATTGATGCCGATGATTATGGAAAATTTGATCCGTTTGATCGAACTTTGGAAGAAGCGATTGGTTATTTTCCAGAGCGTAGGCAGTCTTTGGAGCATTCAGAACCGGAATCAAGACAGCGACCACGGCAAGATCGGGGTACCGAAGACGAATCAGGATGGGAACCCCAAAACGCTGGTTGGGAGGGCGGTGCAGAACCTGGGCCTGCAAGTTGGGGAAGTATGGCAGCGCCTGGAGGTTCCAGATGGTATACATGGGGCGAAGAACCAGGACATCAGGATAACGCACCTACACCTCCGCTTCCAACCGAATTGACCGGCTGGGGACAAGATCAAGTGCCATCGAATGATCCAGATGGGCAGTGGGGTGCACCACGCACTTGGGACAGTGAATGGAATCCAGAGGAAGCACCTACTGAGGACCAAAGAGGTTGGTGGAATGAAAGTCGGGCGAGACACAAAAGATCTAGAGGAAAGCGAAGGCTTTCACCTCAGTCACCAGCTCCTCAAATTGGACCCGGTCCCTCTGGAAACTTACAACAAGCAGACACTTCCCCAGGTATCGCGATCCGTGAAATCACCGTCGAGACATCTGATATTCAATTAGATCCTAGATTTGCATGCCGGTGCTTCCCAACTACCAAGTCGAAATTCGGCATCAAGTCGTCCTCCCACGAGATTACCCAGACCAGTTGAGGATCACGTGCCTCCACGTCGAGGATCCGCTGCTCCTTCTGTCAGGAGTCGAAATATTCCGGCAAATCCAAGGGGATCTGGTCCTGGTGTTCCGTTTCCCGGGACAGATGGTGAGCATTATTCTGAGATGCCCGACCATTGATATCTTACGCGGGGAAGTCAGCCAACATCAATCGAGAATACATGCAGCTTCTCAGGCAACAGACCGAGTGTTTGGCATTTCTGAAAGCGAAAGCAGAGAAAGGCAAGGCTTGATAATTTCCAAGATTTTATATTTGATCATAGTCACCCAGAACAAACTTCTGAACAATCCAAAAGCATTGAATGGGATCACGAGCGCAGTTGGACTGCTATTTTACGAGCAGCTGTGGAGCAGATCCAAGAGAAAGCGGATCTGTGGATGCAAGGTCTCGATACCACTCTGATATTTGTGAGTATACTAGTCAGATTCGCTAAAATTTCCTGAGCACTGGATTACAGATTGCCCTATTTTCCGCGATTGTCACCGCCTTCTTGCTTCAAGTGACCCAGAATTTGTCTCCGCCCCCTGACTCGGATACAACTCTGATCGTGGCGAATCTGACCGAGATAGTCATCCAAATCGGCATTCTGAATGGCCTGAAAGTACCGACGACATTTTTGACTCCCGTCCCTTTTGTACCTGCCAAATCTGATGAGATTGCTACCTTGTTTTGGTACGGTTCTCTCATCGTCAGCGTGAGTTCGTCTATTAGCATTGGCGATATTTGTAAGTTCACGAGTCCGGTAGCTTCTTTGTGCCGTTGTTGCTGTTTTCGGACGTGGTTGGATTGGATACCTTACGCGCATTCCTCGCAACATGAAGGCTTCCGAAAAAACGATGCGCTTGAAAGACAGATTCGAGCGTGCCGAGCGTTGGTTGTCACCGATACTGAATGGTCTGAACCCTTTCCTGATCGGATCAATCTGTTTATTCATTTTTGGTCTGCTCTACCAATTGTGGAACCTGCCATTTGAGGAGGACGATCATTCTGTTCTGCTGATTTTGACAGGAGCCACTGCTTCACTTCTGTCTTTGCTTGTCGGTCTTCTCGTGGGGGCCACCATTATTCTAGCTGTACTCTATGAGGAATCTCCTTTCAAGTCCCCGATCTCCCTTTTGCTAAGGAATTATATCATCCCACTCATCAACAAGTCGCCAAAATATCCTGGACTCGATCGGTACTCATTACTTCCCTCGACACGTAACACATCTCAGCAGGAGGCCAAGCAAAAACGGGCAGATAATGACAGCAAATTGACCCAAACAATACACGTGAACCAACGTATGGTAGAGGCACAAAAGCATTTTTGCGATATGGTCACAACGATGACCGACCAAGCTCTATTGGATCAGGCTGTGACGGTTTTACCGTTATTCACGGATCTCGTTATCAAAGAGACTACGCAATTCGAAAAGAGCTCACTGTGGAAAGCCGTTAATCGAGCCCTGAGTCCTTACGCGAGCGATCAGACCAAATTAAAGATGGTGGAGAGCTTGCCAAAATTTTCGCAGGGGATCCTCGGTAAGCACAAAATCGTCAGATCTTCCCATGGGCTAATATTCGGTATTCATAGACTCGAAAACGATTGTCTCAATCGTCTCTCATGGTCTCAAGGAGAGGCATAAGGAGTACCTGAATGCCAACTCTGTCCTAAGAAAAGCCGCGTTTATAGCCCTCGTTGAAATCACACTACCCGTGGTGGAAGATTGGTCCTCCATCGTTCATCACCCTTCGTGTGATCGAGCTATGGTGGCTGCTCTTCGTCATTGCAAACCTTTGGCAACCGATCCGCCGAATACCTACTCACTGCGCTACGCATTATTTCTGGCCTCGGTCAGAGAATGGAAAGCAGGTGGATACACCGACAATGATTTCATCACCGACACCTTAGACACCGAGGTCCAATCCTCCACATTCGAGTGCTGCCTGATGTGGTCCGAGGATCTCCGAACAGACGAGGCGGATGTCGACGACGTCATACCGGCCCTTCTCAAAGGACGGGAACAGAGATATATTCCTCGCATATGTGCCTTCGCAGCGAGAACAGGTACAATAGAGGCACAGCGGCGTTCTTTGATCGACATTCTGGTCCATGTCCGAGGTGGTTTTAGTCGAGATGCAGCAGATGCTCGCGAATTGCCGAGGACTAGTCTAGCGGGATTTTATTCCATCTTGGACGCTAGCTTTCATGGATCTTCGAAAGATGCCCAACAAATACGTCGAATCCGCTCCCTTAGTCCAGCACAATTGGAAGCTCTTTCCTTCTTCATAAATCTCCTCCCTGATGATTTTCGAGTGGATGAGACCTATCGCCTCCTGATCGGCCTGTTTTTCCTCGCAGTCCTAAAACTCCGCACAAGCAAGGATTGGAATTACAAGTCAGATGTTGTTTACGCTCAAATATCCCAAAATATCTATCATGCGTTGATGCGGTGGGATCGTAAGCATTTATCCATTACTCAGTCCCTCCGATTGACATCCTCTGGTACCTGCAGCTTTTGCACTTCCCAGACAGGCAATTGCGAATGGTCCAAGCGATACTCAAGGATCTGTGACACGACTTGAGCGTCCTCTAGGTAAGCACCCAATTTTATTTTCGACCATGGGCTGACACGTTCACTAATAGATGTTGTCACATCTATCCGCGAGGAGTTGGAGCGAATATCAGATATTGGGTCTGAAATACCATTGCCAACTCTTGTTGCATGGGGTCTTGCTGATTGGCCTGCATTCCGTACACCTCGGTCCGATTTCCCCCCGTTAGAAGCCACGCCCGTACAACTCGCTTTCCCTCGGATTGAAGACAACGCCGTCATACTGAGCAGACTGATACCGCTTATCCCTGAATGGCAAGAATATGACGGCCAATCCGCGGCTTGGAATCGGACACTTCCAATTGAACCATTGAGCCTGGCTTCTCGTATCTCGATCCTAGAATTCTACGTGCAGTGGCCTGGTCCACTGCCGAACGATGCCTATGAACTGGCAAAGGAATTTGTGGAAGGAAAAGAGATGGATATTCTGGATCACTTTAATCGTCTTCTGCATGCACTACCTTCTCGCAATTCATCTCAGCTGGAGTCGGAAGGGAACGCTTTACACTTCATTCTCAGAGTGCTAGGATTCATTCGCCCGATTCTTGAGACAGGAGATATGCGTGGTCCGAAGATCTCAGAGCATCAGCTCGATATGAATGACATAGTACTCCGTCAAGTGCTCCTCAAAGGTCCTTCTTTTGACAGGTTGTTGAATCACTTCGACTTTAAAGATTTGAGCACTATGCTCTTCTATCTTCAGCGGATGCCAAATCATTCACGGTTCACAGCGTCGTACTTGGCAAATCTCCTCATGTCCGATAAGGTTGCGAGATTAGAACAGGAAGAGTTAGAAGTGCTGAAAACCCAGATTGCCAACGTTCTAGCTGACCTATGCACAGGTATAGATCTCAGTTTTGAAGTTTGAGGAAGACTAGTCTTACATTTTCGCACAGCCGATGATACCTCATCAACGAAATCAGAGGAAGAATCAGAGGAACGCCAGGATGCAGATTCTCGAAGGGCGCAAGAATTTTCCAGTCTAGAACGCCTCGGCATAACTGGTGAATCCTTTCTCTTGTGTGTACGATCATTGACTGAAAAGTTGCCAGTTCCAGTAGACGGAGATTGGGCTTTGCGACTCCCACCGCTCCCAGACTCTCCACAAACGGCTTCTCGAACGTCATTTGACAGTGACGATCCACACCCCGAGCATGAGAAAAATCCTGAGGTCCAGCTTCCCGTCGGCCGCGAGCGTCGATCAAGTACTCCCTCTTCCATCCACATCAATATGGGAGATGAAGTAGCCTTAGGAGATCTGGACGGACACGAGCCACCTATCGAAGAGGATCCTGCCGGTAACGCTCTCAAATTACGCCTATAGCATCACAAGGTCCGTTTCGGATAGAGGAGCACTAAGAGGAGACAACGGCGGCAGCGTGGCAGCGAGGCAGTTGCTCGGGCAGTTGCTTGGCGAGATCGGATTCGGGGCGTCACAAGTGTGACTTAACGCATCGAAAAAAAATTCATCGGGACTTCATGCTTGCAACTCTCGCGATATGATGATGATAATTTAGTAGAATTGTATGCGTAAAAAAGTCGTCTAACACATTCAATAGTTTTTCTCTCACACAGATCTCCCATCCCACTGGGACAACCTATTACCCCATGCGTGACTTCGTCAAGAATAGTGTTTCATAAAATACAAGGACCCAGATACAAAGAAGAAAATTTACTGCCAAGCAGATTTGATGACGTCCGCAGCGCGTTCAGCGAGGGCGTATGTGGGGGCTTCGGGGTGACCTTCGATAATGAAGGGCTGTGGGAGACGGTTAGTATGGGGTTTTCGACGAAGAGATGGGAAGCCGTACGAAGACTGAAGTATCAACGACACGGAGACCAGTAACACCCTTGACCTGGAGGAAGCTGTCAACGACACCATCGTCCTTGGCAGAGCTCTCCATTCTGTTGGTTCCGGTAGGGTGGTAGATAGGAGCGGTGTTGTTACGGATGAAGAGGTCGAGTTCCTCATCGGTCTGGAAAGCGGCATCGTCGAATGCGAGTCCGAGGTTGTAGCCGTCCCAGGCTGTGGCGTTCATGAATGCGCGAGCGGACTTGATGGCGTAGCGGGCGGTTTGGACGTCGTATTCGTTGGTCAAGAAGCCGGGGTCGACCTTGGGGAAAGTGAAGGGGTCGGGGGAGACGAGGGTGACGGATCCACCTGCGATGGAGATTAGAATCATGAATAGAAGTATATCGCTGAGACTCACGAGAAGCAGGTGCGAGCATGACCTGGGTGATGGTGGTGAAGAAGCCGACGGTGGGAGCGGGAACAGGCAAGAAACTTCCCCATCCATCCTACAAGAAACATTAGCACCGGTTTCAGCAACTGCGTAAATCACTCACTCTCCACAAGAACTCGTAGTGTCCAGCATTAGGTCCACTCGTCAAATCCGTGAATTGCTCAAAGAGACTCTCATTCGCCGGAATACGGAAGAATCCAATAGCAGGCGAGACGTTATCAACAAGAGTACCAGTTCCGGTAGTATTATACTGTTGTTCAGCGAGCGTCAAGTCCGTGGCGTTCTCACGGTAGATATCGAGAGTTTGGGTAGAGTTGGCGATCCAGTGGTTGGCGAGAGCGGGGTGATCGACGAGGTTCTTGCCTACTTGGGGGTTGTTAAAGACGATGTCGATGTTCTGCTCGAGGAGTTCGCCGGCGTCGCCGACACCGGAAAGCATCAGGAGATGAGGGGATCCGATACTACCGCCGGAGAGGATGACTTCCTTGGAGGGACTGACGGTGAACTTTCGCTCTGCGAGACTCGTCAGGGAGAGCTATGCATGACAGCAAGTGGTGACTTACGACCAGGTCCAGCAGAGAATTCGATACCGGAAGCGTGAGGCAATCCCTTGCTGTTCTTCGTGAAGAGGATCTTGGTGACTTGTTGTTCGATCAAGACGTCAAGGTTGGGACGAGCGATGAACTTGGGAGCGAGGTAAGCCTGAGCAGAGCTAGCACGGACATCGACATCGATAGTAGCTTGCATCCATCCTAATGACGTCATCGTCGTTAGCCCTTAACCTGAAATTTGCCAGTGAGGCTTGACTCACCCAAACCGATGCCGTTACCGGCACCGACATCCTCAAGGAAAGGATAGGTATCAGGAAGTTCGAGAGTCGTGTTAAAGATTCTGGTGCTGAGTTCGTTGGGAGAACCGGGGAGAGAGACGGAGAGAGGACCGGAGAATCCGTGGACGCTGGGATCGAATTGACCAGTGGTGTTATGATGATCGGCAGGTTCGGTCCAGTTCTCAGCCTGTCAAATTCTTCCGGTCAGATATATAATGCAGAGGTGAAGGGTGGGTAAAGACCTTGATGTAGTAGGGCTCGATGTTCGTCCAGTTCCAGGTAGGGTTGCCGGTGTAGTTGGCGATGTTATCCCAGTAGTCGTGAGATCCACGAGTGTAGATCATGTAGTCTTGACAGTCAATTAGTTTATCTGCATGACGTCATGTAGAAGGAAAGACTCACTGATTGAGCTCGTTCCGCCCAACAATTTTCCTCGCTGGTAGTTCATGGTGCGGTTCAGGCAAGCGGTTTGGGGAACGGTAGTGTACTATCGAACGGATCAGCAACGATTAAATTGCTGTGAATGATTAACGTACGTTCCATGTCCAAGCCTTGTTAGGGGATGCCTGGGGACCGAAGAAGGGGGTAGAGACAAGGTACAATCCTTCGTTGCTATTGACAAAGTCTCAGACTCTGCGAAAATACTGCGCGTTTCAAAGGCATACCTGATACCAGCTTCTACCACCAAGACTTTCCAGTTGGGATTTTCAGTCAAACGGTTAGCGATGACATTTCCTGCCGTTCCGGCACCAATGACTACGAAGTCATAATCCTTGGCGATAGTCGTTGCATCGGTAAGAATCACTCCGAGCGCGGAGCTCAGTAATGAGGATGCCACAAGGAGGGAGGAAAGGAAACGAGTCATGGTCCAGTCGTTCGTGAAGGTGGATGAGGGAGCCAACGATTGTAGACGCCGTCGACGGTATTCATGGCACGCCTGCAGGGCTTTATAGACTTATCGGTCTCAGCTCGATTTAGGTAGGAGGACCGAGTGAGCGAAAGAGGCAGCACGGCTGCTCGCTCTGCGCATCTCGCATCTGCATCTCGTGCTCGCGCTTGCTTCGGAAGGAAAGAGGAGATGGAGGAACTGTACTGGGCTTGAGGAGGCTGTGTAAGCGGTCCTAACGCGTCGTTGAGAGATGTTAGATGCTGAGATAATTTTCATGTGCCTCTTTTGGTTGGAGCGCGTAGAACCCCATATCACTTTGCGAGGCGAGTCGGCGCGTCAGACGCGTTTCGGGTCTTTTGTTGGCGTAGGATGCCCCAAACGACTTCGCGGGCGACAAACATGTGCAAAGATGTGTGACAAACCCGGAACTTCGGGGTTGTCGGCTTCACTGATTTATCGCCGTAATCGATAATGTGTTTCAACGGTATGATCCTAGACTGTGCTATTCGTTTCAGGAATCATCGTTGAGGGAAGGTGTCAGAGTATCGTACCGTTTCAGGCCAGTGTTCTTCTTTTTCGAGCCGCGAGATCTTCAACGGGCGATGACACTGAAAAATATTCGGATCATTAGGAAGAGAAAGCCTCCAATAAAGCGCAATAATCTGATCAGGGGTAAAGGTACCGCGCTGGCATCATTCCCCATCCATCATACGTCACGATCACCTCGTGTTTCGTAGGAGCCCTCGACGTGAGCTCAGTGAAACCTTAAGCGAGAAGATTCAAACTCCGATACGGGTGAGTCGCTTGGTTGTTTTCGAGCTCGTCATTCCGAATGCGATTGCACTGCTTCAGAAATGAAAGCTTCTATGACCGCTTCAAAGGCACATCATACTCGAGTCTCGTGGAACCGTGAGGAAAAGGTAGGCACCTCCCCACAAACGAATTTTGTTTCTGCTAATTCCGGATTGGGAAGGTATGAGCGGCGGTACCTGAAAGCGTGATCTCGGCAGAGCGAGTCGAACTGATCTTTGGGCTACGAACGGCCAGGTGACTCAACGACTCTCTGGACGTCCGAAAATGCATTGTAGTCGGTGAGCCAAAGACACTCGGCCTGTGAGAGCGCTAGCACAATCTCGATGCTATTTTTTGCTTTAGGGTTTTCCGACGAGCCACGCCTAATGTGGCAGCATGGCCGAGTCGACGAAACCTGAAGGAAGGGAGATTTCGGGGAAGTACGAGATCGATAAGAGTGGAGAGCTTCGGATGATCGCATTATGGCTTCGAGAAGCATCATCGCCATAGCGGCCGGAGAACTGGTAATAGGCTAAGATCTCGATCTCTCATAGAAAGGTCGGCATGGGCTGGACCTTCTTGGCTGTCCTGCGCTCATAACGATGAAGCCAAGTGCTCGGTGACATCGCATCGCCGTGCACATCGATCGAGTCATAGACTAGGCGAAAGCATGCTCTCGTAGCATGGGAGCAGCGACTCCGGGCTCCCGTGTACGGCACTCATCTCTGCATCGATAGCTCAAAGTGAGGTCATGCCGAGGGCCAAAGAATGAAGCTTTACCATATCTCGAATTTGCGTGATATCAATTTCCCGTATCCACAGGAATAGCCCACGATGACCACCATTCAGTAGGCCGACTCGAACAGTCGTCGGGACCTAATGGAGGCAAAACTCCGAATTTCGCCTGAGCTGACCAATGACGAGGCTGTTCCTGGCCAGAAAGGTAGTACGGTGGTGAAATGGGGGTTTCAGATTGTCTTCATACGCGCTCGAAGTCGTGGTCTTGCCCCATCCGAAAAGATCAAGGCGGAGTGACTCCACAGAAGCCAGAAATATCGCGGCAATTCGCTCTAGCGTGGTCTGCCGGAACATGTGAGTGAATGAGAGTCCATGACCATCGCAAATGTTGCTTCGTTTGGCCGACGATCTAAGGTACAGCATAGCACGGGCTGTTGAACAGACGCTTAGATTATTCAAAGCAAGCGGAAGAACACCACTTGCGTAGTTTGTGCCGTGATAGGCGACATTGTGCTAGACTCGAGTCGCCAATATGCAAAAAGTTTAAAATAGCAGTCTAGACAGTCCATCGACACCGATCCGTGCCGCTACGACGTGATAATTGCTTGAAGATGTTCAAATGGAAGTAAGGCACGATGGGCCTTAGTAAACAGCCCGAACTCAAGGGGGAAGAACTCGAAGCATGGTCTGGTATTGCGGCGGTGTCTCTTGTCCAGTCGTTAATTCGCAATCCGGACAAAGCGCAGAACGGAGGAGGTGCGCAGGGAAGCTTGAGCGTGTGAGCCAGCTTTGACGCTGCAGGAGAGAGTCGTCGGGATTTGCCGGATTCTGATTACGCAAGCTTTACTGACGGCGAACATGCCTGCACCACCAGCCTCGACTGAACAGAACTTCCGTTCATCTCTTTCGCAGTTCAAATGGGCGCGAGGTGTAACCGACGATTCACAAGCTGCTCAGGCTTCTGCACCTGCTGCTTCCGATAGTGTCTTTTCGAGAATCACTTCGTTTGCGGGTGGATATGTGCCGCTGCGCTCGTCAGAAAGATCGAATGAGGAGGAGGCGTACTTTGCTCTGAGTCGATGGGAAAGGTCCGCCAGTATGTCCATTGTCATTTGGTCGGCTATATTGACGATATTGAACAGATTACTTGGATTCGGGGCTTGCTTGCTCGGCGCAGCAGCTTGTTTCTTCGTCGCATTCCTAACGCTCCCATTGCTCGCCATCAAGCCTGGAAAATTCGCCCTAGCATTCAGTTTGGGCAGTCTTCTCGTCATGTTCGGGTACGAGGCTCTCTTCCAATCATATCACTTCTTGCTAATTGAAATGTGAAACCAGTTTCGCCGTTCTCGTGGGCCCATGGAATCATATCAAACATCTTCTGAGCAAAGAGAGATTACCATTCTCCGCCGCTTACTTCGCGAGTCTGGCGCTAACACTCTACTTCTCACTCGGCGTATGTCTTCGTCCTTATCTCGGTTACAATGTCCTCACGAAGCTCTACCGCAGCTCAAATCCTATCTGGGCTCCCTGATATCAGCCATCGTGCAGGTACGTCCTCTTCTCATCGTTGTATTGCCAAAACAATCATCATTAAAACACAGGTCGTTGCTCTCGTCTCATACGTCGCCGCCTATTTCCCTGGAGGTACTCAAACGCTGCGCTTCGGCGGAGCCCTCGCACTGCGCGGCGCAGGCAGCCTCCTACCACGCTAAGACCCATCGCATAGCAGACATACACCATGTATCTTAATTCTTATCATTCACGTCGACTCCAGCGGACTACATAATATAACTATACCCCACGGAACTCATTCTTCCTTTCAATTTATCAATACCGTGTAATTCACCTTGATCATTAAGGGCTATCTGCTGCTAACTAGTATGCTCGTAAATCTGATGTATCATCTTCGTTTACATCTCCGATCGCTTTTAACGAGAGCGTATCTCGTATTTTTCTGCAGACGATATGCGTGAAGGATTGACGCGAGTTAAGGTCTTTGCCGACTATCTCCGTAGGCTATAGCAGACAGTCAATATTCTTGTAACAGCCAGATTTGACGAGTTACGTACCAAAACTTGCGATTCGACTTTCTCCACAATAGGAATTAGCTGTGCGGCAGCTTCATTCCGAAGTGCACCGAGATCAACATGGTGCACCGAGCGGGGATTCCCAACTCTCGAAGCAGTCAATGAAATAGGACCACCTGACGAACTATCACTCTGAGTCAAATGTTCCTCCAGATGTCGACCACTGAGGAAGTAGTCCAGATGCCTCCATATCAGCAGTAACAGTACTTCCAAAGAATCTGACGATGCCACGAATGCATCAGTCTTCGAATGCTGTGCCTTGAGAGATGAGACAGGGGCTTACGAATGAATGTCAGGACCTCTGCCGCTGCTTCGTTTCTCTGTCGTTCGATCTCTCGGAAGGCGAAGCTTCTTTGTTGAGGGGTCTGCAGATCTTTGATGAAGAGAACGCCCGAAGATCGTACGATCTATCACCGAGTTAGCTGACGCTCTTCGGAAAGACGGTAGCGAAGAAGACTGACGTTGCTGACTTCCATAGCATCTACGCTCTCCTTGTTGGCTAGCTTGTGTGAGAGGTTACTGACTTGACGAAGAACGTCTGTCAGTTGGTCGAATACGCTCCCGAGCGCAAAGATAGCATCGCCGATCGAAGGTTGAAGTACTGAAGCGAGGATGTCAGTAACTTGCACTGCCCGAAGAGAAGATACGTACCAAGACCATGGGCAGTGGTATCAGTCTTCTGAGCGGTTGACGCGCTGAGGACGCGTCTGAAGTCGAGGCCTGCCGCAAAATCCGTGATGACGTAAGCAAAACTTCGGCGAATATTTTAGCAAAACTTACCCATGGAATTACTCGACGTTGAAAGATAGTTGATGACCCAATATTTCAGGGATTTGAGGGAAGTCTGCACCATTACGTCGAATTTGGTTACATGCCGGCCCCCTACATCTAGGATCTTTGAATGAGAAACGTGAATTATCTGACATGCGACACGTGCATACCAACAGTAGTAGCCTGAGCCACCAGTTCGGCATCGTTCAAAGGTCGCGGCATCTGGTGCCAGCGTGAAGGGACCAAGCAACGTGCACCAATATTTGCTACCGCAGCATGGATCGGTCCAAAATCCGCAGGGCCCTGTCAATATATTATCTCCATCAGAGACGGCGCCTATGCGCCGAAGGCGCGAATCACATGAGGTACCCACCAATTTCGTGCGTTCAATGCTTGGGAAAACGTATGAGCAGATGGAGACGAGGAGTTGTCGATCCTGGAATGAAGCCAAGGATATTTCGGAACTGTTGTCCTTTAGGAGGATCGTGATCGTTTCACGGTGAGCAATGAGGAAGTCGAAGGCCTGTCTGTATATTAGTGTGAGTAGATCGGACTGGTTGGGCAACGCGCCTGCTTGGATGCCTGCTTGGAGGAGGAGCCAAGGGTTGCAAGGACGCTGTCGATGAGCTGGAGCGCCGGCAAAAGGAGCTGATGGTAGCGATGAAGGGCGTTTGGCAGGAAACTCGAAGCATCTAGCACACAATGAATGATAGAAACGAGGGAGGAGAGTGAGCTCACCAAGTATATTCCGATCTGCTTCAGGCTTAGCGTCAATAAATTCGCATTGCGTCAGGACAGGGAACAGCCGCGAGTCCACTAAGCGCTCGGCACCTTGTCGAGTCTGAGCAATTCGTGTAAGCAACGCCATACGTGCCTCATAGACATAGAGGGAGTTGAGGTTCACTGAAGTCATGGTCAGGCGCAAGAGTGTGCAGATAGCGTGAAACACTGACTTGGATCAGGATCATAGAGCATCTCGATATCCGCGTCGATATCTTTGATCCCACGAACGAGCGTGTACAAAGCACCCTGCTTTGCGAGCGTTGTCAGGACCGGGTGCGACTTCTCGGATCTCGAGATCCTGATGAGGGAATCGAGGAAGGTTAAGGCTACAGATCTCCAAACCTCGGTTCCGTCGATAGCGTCTCGGGCTACAACCTGCATGAGCTTTTCCACCACCACGCTGAGGACTTCCAATGTTCCGGACTCCAAATCTGAACGAGGAGCTTTGGAGGGGCGCTGGCTGAATGAAAGATCGAGAGAGCTCGAGTCCCCATTGAAGGAAGAAACGTCATCCAATGTCTGCGACATATTCAATCTCGCAATTGACGCATGCGAGTCGGCACTTGAGGGTGTTTGCCGACGACTTGAGTCAACAAGATTAAGGAAGTTGATCAGTGCAGCATAAAGGTTTCCTCGGACGAGTTCCAGCTGACTATTGTCCAAGATGCATTCTAGAATGCTTTTGAGGAGAGTGAGAAGGTTTTCAGTGGGGAGCGTCGCCGCGTAAGAATCGTCGACGGGTGACTGTACGATCACTTGCTGATATCGGTCCGCCCGCAGTTTCGTCATCAGAGACACAATGGTCTCTGATAGCGAGACCGTTGCCTGCGCAGATAAAGCCCCTGAACGAATAGTGGGAGGAAGAGCTCGGAGCAGGTCAATCAAAACCGACTCCCGACGGTCGTGTGGTAAGCGATCAAAGCATTTGGCAAGGCAAATATCCAGAAGCCGTCTCCAAGAGTCCAACCCGACACCTTTCGCATGCTGAATCTCTCTTCGATGATTCTCAATCGTGCAGCTGGCAAGGATATACGACGTCTCGATTTCCAATTGCGTCTTCTGCGCATCCGTGGTGAGCTGGGGCTGAAGCTGATTCTTGGCTTCCTGGAGCATCTGTATGAGAGTATCCCGGTCGACAAGCTCGCAGCCTGCATAATCCGTCCGGATGGATGCAAGGAGATTAATGCCAGAATAGAACTGTATAGGAACTTGAGTAACTTCATAAGATTCTTCCCAGTCGAAATCGAACGAATAGAATAATTCGACGATCTTAGTCAACGATTGACCAGGATCAAAGGTCGAGGGATTGAACCCGCCCATCATTCCATACTCATCGATTTCTTCCTCTTCTTCAGCAGATCGGTCCGAGCTCAAACCGAAGAGGATCTCCAAAATCTCCTGCACCCGGTTGACTTGTCCAGAGCGCGTGAGAAGATGAACTTCTTGTGCGACAGCCTCAACCACCCATGATCGCAACCTAAGGAAAGCCACGATCGTCTCACAAGATGTAGACACTTGGGTCTGGTCCGAATAATGAATCTGACCCATCGCCCCTTCTTCAGAGGACGGCGGGACGGGAATGGGCGAAGGCATAGCTGACAGATGTCGTACGAAGAAGTTCTCTCGAGTACGGAGGTACCGCATCGTGGTCTCACGAGTGAGATCCTGCGTACAGAGCTGATAGATCAACCTGTAACACTTCTCCGCTAGTGCAGGATTTGTTTCGTACAGTGGACTGATGTCTCGCTCTGGGGCCGCGTTCGTGGGCTTCGATAGAGCACCGGATACACGAGGAACACCACGATTAAGCAAATTCAGGATAATGTGCAAGCATGATATCCTTGCTCCTGCTTCTCTCGGATCTTGAAGTATAAGTTCGTTACCGTTCTCGACGAAGCCAAGCAGTAAATGTCCCAGATTGGGTCCTTGTCTGTTCGCGCTGGTATTATCCAACAGGAGATCTAATATTTCCCATCGGATAGCCTCGATCAATGAAGGCCGGTAGAGATCTTCGATAGGCGCTCCAGCTCCAGTGGTAGCTTGGACATCAGGTTCGGATACAAATCCGATGACATCTTCATTCAGCATCCTCACAAATGCGTTAAGAATGAGCTGAGAATCTGCATTCCTTTCGAGCGCAACTGCAAGACGGTTGACGTGTCTTCGAGAACCAACGATATTAACTTGATCCATAGCGGTCCAAGACGGACTTGCGCTGAGGATTGCGAGGGTTCGGATGCCCATCAAAACAAGTTCCTCTTCCGATCCATAGGTGATACAGAGTCCGATGGAAATGACGCAATCGGGACTCCAAACCAATCGCTGATCGAGTCCAGTGATGGAACTTGAAATGAAAGGACCGGAAGAAGGAGGAAGTAAAGTAGATGTATCGATGTCGGAGAGGAGGGGAGTGAGGACCTCAATGAAGATGCTCTGAATTTCGAGAGTTCGATGGGTGATTCTCAGCACTCGCAACATTGTCTTCTCGAACTCAGGAGATGGCGACGCTCCATTCGAAGAGGATGATGAAGACTCGAGGAATGATGCTCCTTGATGAAGATAATTGAGCAGTGCGTTCACAAGTGGGGAATCCGTCAGAAGCTGATGGAGAACCTCGAATCCAGGATGTGCCACGACTTTTCTGATAATTGTCATGTCGGTCTCCGCGAGATGCAGTAACTCGTCGAGAGGGTACGAGGCAAGGCAATTTTCCAAGAAACAGAGACATTCATCAATCATCATCCACTTTTCCGCAGTGTCTGCATACTCCCTAGGATTCCTCTCGTTCAGAGTGGGTAAGAGGACTTTGTGAATCACGAATTTCACATAGGGTCCAATACCCGGGGGTCTCCTTGGAGCACCGAGATTGTCAGGGACAGTGTGCGTGGGCTCATATGAGAGAAGTCGTTTGGAGAGTGGTATAGATTTCGGTGTGTGAATGAGGGAATTCAGCAGGGTAATGAAGCCGTACGTGGACGGATATCGCTTTCCAGGAACCTCCACGTCATCGAGTTCGAACGATACACCGCTCTTGACCTGTACGGCTCCTCCGATTCCACCTATCCCTCCGAACCCGCCAAACAATCCTCCGCGAGCATCGTTGACACCCGAGTACTCCTCACCGCCTAAAACCTCTATTTCTTCCAATGCACTCCAAACCTCCTTGCATATCTCTACACCAGCCACTCCCGCACCGGCTTTGCAGAATTCGCTGAGGGTTGCGAAAAGGACCCCTTTGAGTTCAAGGGGTATATGGCATGGAATTAGAGTCACGATTGAGGAAATCGCGCGGAGAGAAGTCAGATTATGGAGGGCCAACCTGGCGCGCGGTGCATGAGATACGATCGTTCGAAGGATGGATAGGAATGAAGAAAGGAGGAAAATCTCCTGCGGAGAAGGTGGTGCACCATGCGCTTGGGCGGGTGCATGAGGTGGGGGTCGAGAACCAGGGAATCTCTGCTGGTGCTGTTGAGTTTGGTGTTGATGTTGAGAATTACTACGGGGGTTGGGTAGTCTGCTTGCAAGTTGATCGAGCGTCCTGAAAAGGGCCTTCCAACTCAGCCCTCCACTGCCCGCAAGTCCCTCTCCGCCCACTGATCCGCCCAATGTACCGATACCGACGATGCCAGGTGCTGCTATAGGTATTGCGCCTTGCCCTCCCCCCGCAAGAAGATTATAACCCATCTCGGCAACGTTTTTCCCATTACACAGTCCAGCAATCATCTCGAACATCGCTCTTCTCATATCCCAATCACTGACGTCGCTCGCCCATTTCAAGAAAATATTCAAATTCGCCTCTCGAGGAGAATATTGCTTCGGATCGAGAGGTGTGAAGAAGTCTAAGGCCGAATCTGGTGGGAGGAGTGTGTAGAGCGTTCCGAGTAGAATGAAGAAGATGGAGATATCGGTTCGAGGTTGAGGATTCGATGATGATGAGGTGGTACCAGATGGAACATGGTGTGGAGGGCGGTGAGCTGATGCACCGAGCAGATCTTCCTGTCGGATCCGAACGCTCCTCAAGATCGTCGGCGCATCGCCAATAAGGTCCAGACATGCATCTCGGACAGTCTCGAGCACGAAACCTCGGAATTCCGGTCTGATTCGTCCTCCGATACTGGCCGTCAATCCATTCTCGTTCATCTCCGAGCGCAATGCGAAGGCATAGCTGAGAGGGTCTCGTCCGAATTTGCTTTTTTGGGACGACTCGGTGAGGAAGACAAGGGCGAGAAGAGCGGTGAAGGCATCATTCTCGATGGCAAGTTTTATTGAGCCTTCGATAGAGTCTTCCGTGAAGCCATTCCCAGGTCGTACATTGGCTGCAAGGGCGGCTCGACCGAACAGAGCCCACTTCATTTGAAGGAGAGACTTAGTAGGAAGAGATTTGGGAGATTTCCATTCTCTTCCAGCGGCTGCTCCTGCGCCAGGAGCTTGTGGACCGAAGTTCAGCTGCTGTGAGACCAGTTTGATAAAGACGGGGTCGGTGAAGAGAGGATTTGGCGCGGGAGCATGAGGATCGAGGGCCTTCAGGATCGTACAGAGGATGTACGGGCTAGTTTCGCTCGAAGTGGAAGTGTTTTCCGCGAGGGTAGAGATGAGTTTCACGATGTCAATGCCGGTGAGCAGGCGAGACTGAGCGCATAGATACAGGAGGAATGTGAGGGAATATCGTTCTTGGATAAGGTAGTTATGTCGAAGTTCTAGGGCTGTTCGGCCCAATGTGCCACCTGGGTAGGGGTCTGTCAGTATCTAGCAATGAGAGCGACTGTAATTCGTTACCTTGAAGGTCAGTTCTTGACTTGGCATTTGTGATGGCATCAGCAACCCTCTTCATGGTTGCCTCGACCCGCTTGCATTCCTCCAGGATCTTTTCACCCAATGCGCCTCGCCTCCCTTCTGACAACGGAACTAAATCGCCGAACAGTTGATTCCTTGCATATTCTCCCAATATCCTCGGTCGATCATCAACTTCTTCTGCGAACACTCCCTGCACAATCAGATGCAGACATGCAACCAAAGTTTCTCGACGAGAGTGATAGAGGGCAATCGCTTTCTCGATCCGGTCCTCTGGAATCAGATTCGGATCAGTGCACATGATTGTATCCACCAGCTCTGCGACACGGAGCTCTGATATGTCGAGATGCTGGGCGAGGAAAAGGACTTCTGAGATGAAAGCGCCATTCAGGACTAGTGTTCGGTCCCCAATTTTCGCCTTTCCTGCAAAGAAGTCAGCTGGGATATATAAGATGTTACAATAGCATTCACCTGATTTGATCTCTCTTTCTTCGGCAGGATTTCGAGGCGGAATATCAAACAGTGATCGAAGCGTTTGGGTAGCCGTTATGAGTTCGAAATGAACATCTTGGAGGTACGAGCCTGGGGATGTAGGCTCGAGTCCGCGTAGTGAGTTGTAGAGCGCGTCGAGAGAGTTCATCACGCCGATCTATTGTTCACAATAAGCTTGAAAGTGAAGGAAACATAGTAGAAGTGCTGTACATCTTTTGGTGGGCGTCCAGCACGCTCGTCAGTCTCGACGCAAGTTCAACCAGTTTGTAGCTGAGAATTTTGACGTGGATTCCGCAAGCCACTTTTTTGGGTTTGAGACGGACTCGAAGGATGTCGTATTAGATAGTCGTAAGTCGAAAGATTACCGAGCGTCAAAGGAGAGCTCGCGTGGCTTCTGAGCTCGCGAACGCTGCACGTTTTCGTGCGTTGTTGTGGTCTGTTTGCCTAAGGCCTCTTCCCGGACATAACGGCCGAATCCACTACAATAGCGCGCGCAGCAGTGTTCAGCCAGTAACATGAAGAGCCACCACATGATTAGATCTGCTATAATACTGGAAATAAAGTAGGAAATCACTTCATCCGTCGCCTCTTCGACCTCCCCTGACCATTCTCGAGCGCCTCCTCCCTCTTCTTCTTGATACCTGCCACCCTCATGTACTCCTTGCGCTCTTCTTTCTCCTTCTCCTTCCTCCCTTCCTCGCGTTTCTCAATCTCTTTTCTCTTCTGCTCATTTCGCTCATGTTTCTTCTCCTTCCGCTTAACGACCTGGTCTTTCCGGATTGCTCGTATCTGTTGCATGAGTGCAATTGCTTTCTTCTCCTCCGGCTCGAGAACCACGGCTCGTTTCTGAAGATATGTCTCGCGCTTCTGAGGCTTCATAACTTTAGGCTTCGACGCGTAGGGGAGCGCTTCTTGGAGCTTCCTGGGAATTTTGAGAGGATTGAAACGACGAGCAATCCGTTCCACGGGCTGCAAACTCGGGTCAGTCGGTCCTGCATAAGAAATCGAGACTGTACGTGCCTTGTACGTGGAGTTGACGTTGAGGGGAGTCTTGA
The DNA here is from genome assembly GCA_001632355.1 of Sistotremastrum suecicum HHB10207 ss-3. Taxonomy (NCBI): domain Eukaryota; kingdom Fungi; phylum Basidiomycota; class Agaricomycetes; order Sistotremastrales; family Sistotremastraceae; genus Sistotremastrum; species Sistotremastrum suecicum. Next base: position 48,010 of record KV428050.1, on the reverse strand, counting down.
TCCCCTCGTCCCGACGAACAGCGCCCGTTAATCTCATCCCTTTCCATTCTCCCTTATCTTTCAGCAACATCGAAGTCACCGGATTATAAAACTTCCTCGGCTCAATGCTATACCAAGCTCTCAAGAATATGACATCTACAAATTTGAATCAATCTCTTATATCTCGAACGACAGCGAAGCACGTACCGCTCATAAGAACCTTATCTTCGAAAGTAGCTCTGAAAGCTCCATCAGGCTTCGCGAGCGCCTTCTTGACCTGCCCTCGAATGCCAGAAACAGTCCTGACATTCGCACCCTCGAACTTGGCTACTTCCAACGCCGAATTGAACATATCCTTGATGAACGCGGTGTTCTTGAATATCTTCATCGGGTAACCCGTCAACTTGATCTTCTTGACGATCTTACTCGATCGATCAACGTCAAGTACCACTCCCGTCGCGCTGATTCGGAAATTCGACGTTCCGGAGGATAGAGATGTGAAGGCGCAGAAGGCGGTATTGGGGAGGGATATAGGTGCATAGAATGTGGCATAGCAATGCATATGCTCCGGAGTATACTTGAGCATCCGCATCCGTATCGAATGGTCATCCAGCGAGTATATCGGTATACTCTGGAATCTCCTCCACCCAAGCGAAAAGATCAACGGATCATTCGTCTTCAACGTCCGGGTGTACCATCGATGTCTCTTAATGCGCACTTGTAAGAAGCCGAATTTCTCCTCTGCAGGAAGGAGTCCACCGACGAGAAGAGGATAAGCAGGGTCGAAGGAATCGATGAGCTCGCAAGGGACGTCCATCAGCTCGATACGGATGTATGAACCCGGTCGATGACCTTCAACCATCAATCGGCTCTCCTTATCCAGCCCCTCAAACTCCTTCGCATTCAGCGCAAGCTGTCGAGCCATCTCGTCTTTCTTCGTCTCGTAGAAATCCATTTTCTCCCCTCCATCGGGATCATCGGGATCATCGTACTGTTCGTCGAATTTGCGCTTCAGGATTTCTTTCTTCGCTGCTAGGGCTGCAGCACGCGATTCCTCGAGGCTCATCGTTGGTTTCGGTTTGGGAACGGCAGATTCTCCATCTTTGCCTTCTTCGTTCTCGGCACCGTCGCCAGCTTCGAGATCTTCGAAGTCCCCTCCTTCTTCCTCGCCTCCCTCTGCTTCGCCGTCACCAGCACCTCCTTGACCGCCGGTGATGAACAGACCTCGAATGCCATCCAAGACATCTTCATCTTCCCATCTCTCCAAGCTCTCCTCATCGATAGCCTCTTTGATTTGGTCCAAGACCTCCTGTTCGCCAACCCCAGTCCCATCCTTATCCTTCTTGACAACGAACAGCTCGTCCTCTTCCTCCTCGCCATTCTCTGAATCAGAATCTGAAGGCATATCGCGCCCGGTACCGCGTCGAACGACTTCGACAGGGTCGAGTTCGGTAGAGTAGACGAGGGATATCCAGTCCACTTTCCGACGTTTCATCGATTGCTTGAAAGCTTCTTGAGACTTCTGTGCAAGATTTGCTTTCCACCGGGGAGCCTCGTCCTCTTCATCTTCGTCCTCGTCAGCATCTTCATCTTCGTCATCTTCGTCGTCGTCGCCGATCTCGACATGATCGTCCTGATCAACGCGGTTCGAAGGGCCGCTCTCGTCTCCAAGATCATCATCCGACTCGGCATATTCGACTTCTTCTCGTCCTTCTTTCGATTTTGATGTCGAAGGGAGAGATGGTAATGAACGTGGCGGACGACGCAGAGAAGTTCGACCTCGATCACCACGAGAGGGATCGTCCAGGTCCTCTTCCTGCTCTTCTTCGTCGTCTTCAGCATCCTCGTCCGAATCGCCAAGCTCTGAATCGACGTCGGATGCTTCGTCTTCGTCCTCGGATCCGGAACCTGAGCCAGACGCGTCGCTCTCAGACTCGTCATCAGACTCATCGGAGCCAGGCAATCGAGCATCGCCAACACTGAGGGGTTTCTCTGACGTCCCGAAGAGCCTTATCTGACTCTTCTTTATACCGGCTTCGATCCCTTCATCGACATCTTGCAGGTCCATGACCATCTGCTCTCCCTCGCCTTGAGGTACTGTTCCATCATGAGCACAAGCCCGTGGTAAATGACAAGAAAGAACATACCTCCTTCCGCCCCTCTCGTGAAGCTTCCTCCGACATTAATGTAAACCGCATCTTTGTCATAAAGTACTCCTCCAACATCACTCATAGGCGCATGTATAAGTCGTTGTCGATCAGCCAGCTTTCTCCTCTTCTCGCTTTCGGTTGTCGGTAGTGGACAAGGATCTCCAAGTGCCTTCACACTCTTCACTCTCAGATCCCCAACTCCAGGTACATGCACCGCCGTGCCCTCCCGTAAATTCGTCCCACGAAGATATCCATATAAAGTGACAGTCCTATCCATCTTCGGATTAGCGACGACATCCTGGCGAGGAGTCATATCCTCCAATCGATCTGCGAGAAGATAGGGATGTGTGTTTCGGAAGACAAGAGGTCGGAATTTCATGACGCTGATGAATCGGGAGAGATTGAGGATTTCGGTATCAGGGTAACGACCGTTAAGAATGCCGGATAGGTAGAAGAGTTTCGCGCCTTGGTAGATCTCTGTCCAGAAACGCTTTTTGAGCGCTTTCTTGGTGGCACGTTGTGTTGCGAGTTTTTTGATGAGGTCGAGGTGGGTTAGGACGCCGATGACTTTGGGGAAGCCATGGGCTTGGAGGATATTGAGAAATTCGAAGGTTTCCTATAGGATGTTTATGAATATAGAGCTGTAGAAGAATGATGACAGTAGCGTACCATTTCGAAACCGAATGAACCGTCGATCATTAGGAGAACCAAGTCGGCAATCTTCCCGATATCAATCATGGAATTCATATCATTGTTGCATTCAACGAATGTCAGTCTTCTCTTCTTTCCGCTGACAACCGTGATAGGACCTTTGACTTCGGTCAAGGTGTGCTTGGTGTAGCGCTTCACAAGCGACTTTATGAGAGTGGTCTTGCCAACCTACAGACCTTCCTCAGCAACTTTTGCATGAGCACAGAGATATCAAGACGCACCCCTGGAGGTCCGACAATAGCAACGATCACAGGTGGAGGCTCGTCGTCGGGTGTCCGGTTCACGAGAGGAACATGCAACCTCGTCTGGTCAATTTCAACCGCTCGTCGACCTTGTCTATCAGCCCTCCTGCCAGACTTGGGTGCAAAGGCCTGAGTCCAAGTAAAATGATATCAGAATCCCAGGACATGATAGACCTAACAGTAGGACGTACCTTTTCATTGAATCCCTGCTGCTTCGCCTTTCCTCTCCCTTTCTTGTCAGCTTTCTTCTCCGCCTTCGCGCCTGACTGAGCTGCATGATGCGCCTTGTGAGGTCGGTCTTCCATGGTGGGAGACAAGGGCAATCAAACTTTGATGGACGCAGAGTGTCGACGAGTCTCCAGTGAAAGCGGGACTGAGCTTCGAAAACAAAAAATATCGAGCGCCCGTCGTTTACGTAAGCTTTTCTCCTGATCATGACCCATAGCCCCACGCGACTTGTATTCATGAACCGTCTGCTCGAACACAAGCTCGAACTCGAATAGAAAATGAGTACTATTACACGATTAATGCTAGAAAGCGAATACAGCAGACTAAATAACCAAAGCAATACAGGAAACACAGAAAACAGAGCGAATACAACACAGCAGTAATAAAGGCGCCCCGAGCCTGCTCGGATCGCCTACAGAAAAATAAAGTGGTGGAAGGAACACTATCGGTTGAAGGGCGGGAAGGACCATTAATTGTGATAGTCCGAGTCGTTTGGATCGTCCGCTTCCTCATACTCATTCTCCACATCGTCTAAACCATCCTCTAGCGCCTCCTCAAGCTTCCTTCGAGAACTAGACTGACTAACGAATAAGTCAAATCGCTCGAAGGTAGATGTGAAATTCAACGTACAGCAACAGCGTTCTTAGTCTTCTTGGGTTTAGGCTTCGTCTTCGTCTTCGTCGTCTTCGTCATCTTGGGTTCCGGCTTCGGCTTCGGAGTCGGTTCTGCCTTCTGCTTTGCCTCCTTGTCTGCCTCCCTCTTCGCCTTGGCGCGCCTCTTCTCCTCCTCTTCTTTCAGTTCAAATTTTGCGATTTCCGCCGCAGTCATAGCCACGCGGTCATACTCTCCATCGATGTTCAACGAAATCTGACACGGAAGTGAGTACAAGATCAACGGAATGGATGCAGCAGACGTACGTTTTGACGATGACGTGGATGATGGTAATGACGTTTGGCAGCATCCCACCGAGAGAATGTCAGAGGCTCACCCTTCTTCATGCACTCATCATCCTTGCACTCATAGACGCAAGAATCCTTCACCAGCTTCTTGCAGTAATGGAAGAGATTCACCAAACGCGCGTCCTGCAGCCGAAGCCTGCCCCGGTCATAGAGGTTCCGCTCATAGCGATATAACTTCTGCAAATGACGCCTCACGGTGTCCCTGTCGCTGCACGGAACCATGCTGCCGCCGTCCTGTCCCGGATTGGCGAGGTCCGGGTATACACAGACAAAGCCTGACTTGTCGTCGCCTGTTGTGTAGCGCCTGAAAAGCTCATCTAGAGTCTCTGCCGGATCACGCTGTACGGAATGACAAGGGAGCTCTTTCTTCGGCTTTCCAACAAACTGCTTCCCCTGCGCGCTGGTATTTCCCTCCCCAGGCTCTGAAGCGACGATGGTCTCGTTAGGGTCGTAGGCGAATCGCATACCCCACTCTTCGATGTCCTCATCCGTAGCCTTGGCTTTCCCCTTCCTTGTAGTCGGCTTCCGCCTCGTACGTTTGGATGGGGCTTGGACCTCTTGCGCGTCGTCTGAATCGTCTCTCTTCCTCTTCCTTCGGGTAGGAGCAGAGGGAGGAGGAGGAGGATCATCGACATGTGCTGCTACCGGAGCCTCTGACTCCAATGGAGTCCGAGACGAGCTGGTGGGCGCTGCAAGAGGTCCTATAGCCGAACCAGATGCCACGGGTGCCGCTGGTGGACTGGACGGAGGTTCTCGATGCGAGCGTGCAGTCGGGGGACGGTGTGGAACACTGCTACTCTGGGACTCTGATGGGCTGTCGGCAGTGACGGGTGGTCGAGCGAGAGGGGAAGATTGGGTAGGTGAATGACGATGCAGAGGTGTAGATGAGGTGCTAGGGATGGCAAAGGATGAGGTTGGATGACTGGGAGCAGCGGGGTCGCCTTGCCCTGGCGTCGAAGGTCCAGCCTGCGACGCGTTGGTTTCGAGACGAGGACGCTTGCGCCTGGCCGGATTCGGTGGAGCACCTTTTGACTCTTCGACCTTTGATGACGCTTTCCGCTTCTTTGACCCCGAAGGTTGGGTGGGAGGAGGAGTAGGAGTAGGGAGAGGAGGTAAGAAATCGTTAAGAGGGGCGGGGGGACTAGGATCTACAGTGGGCGGCAGCGGTGGCAGCAGTGGCATTGGCGGCAATGCAAGGTCATCGAGTGTCGGAACTGGGCCACCGAGTTCGGGAGCTGGAACAGGAAGGGCTAATGCTAACCATTAGGGACTGGACGCAGATGAAGACTTTTTACTCACGTTCGGTCATATCAGCCCAGGGCTCTGAAAGTCGGAAACCAGCCGACAAGGAATGGCTGGGTTCACCAGTCCATAAATCGAATTCGGGTGTGAAAGATGTAAGGCCTGTATAACCACCATCGAGAGAAAAGATTTCTTCAAGACCCAGTCCGAAAGAAGGAGCGGATAACTCGGACAAATAGTGGGTCCCCAGAAAGTCCGAAGGACTTATATCAGATGAGGACGCCCCTTGGGAAGGCGTGCTCGGTTGAAGGGGGGAGGATAGCGTTCCCTAGATCAAAGTGAACACCAGGTCGTAAATGCATAGTTAAGAGCCTTGCCTGAGAATTTGACAATAACGGTGGGCTTTGAGTCCCAGGGGTGTCGACCGCCTGCGGTCTATCGGACGTCTGTGCAAAATACGTGGAGAGATTGATCGCATTCTGGATGTCGCGGTCGGCCCAAAAGTTTTCACTTGGTGGGTGATCGTCGGAGGGACCCATGAGTTGCTGATTGGAGTATTAGGAGGTATACTGGGGTTTGCAGGATGCGCCAGGCACGAGGAAAAAGTTGCAGCAGCAAGAAAATGAAGAGCAGTATTGAAGAAGAGAAAATGGCATCTCTGGCCCGAGCTATTTAAATTTTCGAGGCCCATAGCGTCCGAAGCGACGGACAATGGGCAGCTATGATCAGCGATTGCCATTGTGGGCCGTTGTGCTATAGTCCTGGACGACGAGGAATGGCGTTGCTTTGGTCTTGTTTATACAAGAGCCTGTGGGCCTTGTATCGTCGCATTGGTCCCAGTTCTCGGCTGACGTTCATGGATTTCGCTCGGATTTTCTCGGAAATAATTCTTGAGCATCTCATGAATTCCATAGCGCTGGAAAGTTCCATTTTCACAATGAGAAAATGCTCTGATCGTGTGTTAAAAGGGAGAGACTTACAGCCGGATGCGGAATCCAAATATCGTCAAACAACGCGCATTGATCGATGCATGCACAATTCCTCCTCGAATCAACAACCGCCTTATTCTCAATGCGCATAATACCCATTGCGTTGATTGGCACGTCTTGAGATACAAACAGCAACCGAGCATCCCTGCCAAATCAGCGAAGGAGACAATAGCCTCAAGGCATCGGAAGCAATATCTGGTCACTCCCATCGCCGTGAGCTTTGCCACATAGGCCGATGGACTCTGATCACCAATAGAACATCTGAGCAGAGAGAAAAGAAGAATATGAAGTCAAACACCGTCCACAAGTGCATCGATCACATACCGTGAGCGCATGTAGGGTAGACCACCTAGACTGCCACCCCGATGAGAGATCATGAAAGAGACATCCAATGATGAAGAAAAGTGGTCGTTAGGATATAATGAGGTGGAAAGAGGTCCCTGGCGAGGTGGAAGAGCGAATGGATCAGAATGGATCAGAATGGGTGAGATCGTCGTCTGCACAATGGCGGAAGCAAAAAATCAACAGAGAGCCAGTGAGACATCGTCCCGTCCTACCATTTGGTCAGACACATCCCGACATCCAGTCAAAGCTACACGCTCATCCAGGACTCTCAGGACCGCCTCTCAGAGCCTCCAAACGCGAAGCCACTCCGTGGACGACGATCAACACCGAACCGCAGTGACCACCCACCTCTTCCTCCCTTCCTCTCGCCCAAAACGATTACATGCTTTACGATTGTACTAAAGGACCAGCTTTCTGACGACAGTGTCATCGTCGTCGCGAGAGTCAGACTCCCACTCAATATTCCACGACTCCCGACGGCCTCGACTCACTCACTCATCACGTCGTGCTATCAGCCTGCTTCGGTCCCATAGCTGTGACAACACTCCTCGATCCATCACTCACAACCAGAGAGTGCCACATGTCAACCAGATCATCGTCCACCCCCTCTCAACAGCCACGGAGTCCGGCGCTTAAGCTCTCGCTGGAGTACATCCCTTGCCATAGCCCTGAAGACGTTGCAATTCAGATCAACTCTGGCAAATCCATGTCATAGAGCTCTTCAGTTCTTTATTAACCAGCTCGCCCTCTCCTCTCCCGCTTTCAGTCCTCTGTCGACGCTCAGCTGTCAAATACGATATGATTAACCTTCAGAAATTTTCAATAGACTCGACTGAAAGGTATGCTCACAAATATCTCCTGGCCTGGCACACATAGCTGATGGTCTACTTGAGTGTTGGGGAAGGGTGCGAGCCGACGATTAGGGGTAGTACACGAGTGGTAATCAATCAATGAAGTTCTTAGTTTCCGTGAGGCGAGTGGCGTCTGTTCATCTCCGTCTAATGATGTACTGATCAGCGCTTCTTTTCATGAAGGTTCTATCGGTGTGCGGAGTTACCTTATGGATGAAGACGTAGCGCGCGTCCAGAAGCCCAAGCCGGATATTCGGAGTGACCATCGAGATCCCATCGCCTGCATATAGTACCTGCCATAGGAGAGCGCAAGAGGCGAATGCGAGAGTTGAGCAAGGTGGAAAGAACGGCCAAACTGCACGCTTAGTCTTTTCTGTGAATTTTTCACCGCGATTGAATCATGGACTCCTACCAGGTCCAAGAGACATCCTGAGTCTGGCGAATGGCTCGGAGGGTTCGAAGACATTTCCCAAAGCACGCTGTCGACATCACACGCCGATCAGTCAACATCACCCGCATCCTAGCCTCAAGATATCCCGAACCTGAAATTTGGAAGCGTATATCAGATGGTCCACGTTGTTGCTTTGGGCGCGGCTCCGGCGGTACCTCATAAAAAGCACCAGTGGGCTAACGCGCATATTTTGCGTCAGTCTCAAGCGCTTCTGACTCAAGTTGAATGAATCATACCTCCTCGAGGGCCAAAAAGTGACCTTTGCCGCGACACTCAATGTCCCTCGCGCTTTCGGTGCCAATCTCGAGCTCGGACGGCCGCGAAAGTATTGCACCATTGTCTGGAACAACTTCTGACTCCTCTTGAGTTATCAGATCATTGCACCAAATGAGAATCCCAAATATCCACTGGGTTTGCAGGCAATCGCGTAACATGGGCCACAGCCGCCGATCGGAGCTCATCGGGGACCCAAAAATGCACGCAGAAGATGATGCCCATTCCATGCCAGATATTCCGAAGGTTTGATTGCAATCGTTCAAGATCTTGAAGTTGTGCATCTCGATGAATGCGCGAGGCTGGGCAAGCGAGCCGAGTCCATCGACGAAAATTTCGCTTTCGTGATTGGAACTGGTGCGGCATCCAGCAGAATACCTTGATACCATGTCTGAGTAGATTCAGTGAAGATGTAGTCAGCAGAACCGGTCCTCAGATTTCCGTTCGGCTGTCAGGATTAAGCGCCCGCGGTAACCTTCTTAGTAGCCGGAATGAGGATGATCGAGAAAGCGGGGCAGGGAAATTCCCGATGCCACTCGACCCGCTTTACGGTCCCGCGCGAATGATAGTATCATGTCGTATGAGGTGGTGAAGATGAGCTTGCTTCCCATTTTTTAGCTTGTTGTGCCTAAAATAAATTTGATAAGTCTGAGTTCGACCGTGTTGGGTACCTGGTTGATGTCCGCCACTCACTATTATCTGTTGGCATTGTGGTCCTTTTCCGCTGGCGTCTGTCAGATGATAAAGGGGATATATTTAGCTTTCTTCTTTTGTTGACCTTCTCTAAATCTGATAATATCGGCACTCTGAAGACAAATGCGCCTCACACGGATGAAACGGACCTATCAGCTTATCAAGGCTGCGAATGTTCTTGCCCTGAGGATAAGTCGCCGAGCCTTTGAAAAAATAAATTCAGATCCTGGGAGCGAAGTTTACTATGGTTGTCGGTAATCAGCGAATGCGTACTGAGTTGAAACTCGAGTCAACAAACCGTTCATGTTCTATATTTCTCTCGCATTGGATGTGCTTTATGTAGATTGATCTGTATCCCCAGGATTTTGACCGGAATGCCGTACGCAACAGGTATGCCAGAGGGCCAGGTTTGGCTTTCATGGAGTATTTCCGCCAGACCGCCACCGGATAGAATGGTTAGAGCGCTTGGTGGGCGCACCGACTATCACTGTCAGGAACAGATCTTCAGCTTCTGCATCCTCAGCATTAGGATCTCGGACATTAGAGTGAAGAGATGGGTTGCGTACCTTAACTTGAGGCATGGCCAGCGTTCATCATTCTCTCAGTCCACCGGAGATCATCTAGCAAGCGGTATGTTGACTGCCTGTCTCTCATCTCTCCCGTACATCGTAGTCTTCGATGCCAGTCCAAATAGTGATTATACAATTCGACGCCCATGATCCGTTGAACGAAACAGGACTTGAGCACCATGTACTTGTCAACAATTGGGACGGGCTTCTCGGTCCATTCGAACGTGATCCCCGAACTCTTCATCGCCCACGGTTTTCGACTATCGACTTCGTGGCCTGGGTCAGAGGATTAGAGAGGCTGGATAATTGCCAGGCATTCGATGAAACAGAATGCAGCAAACCGAAAATCTTGGGCGAATAGGGGTCGGCACCGACGGCACGCATACGGAGCGACATATCGTCAACAACGAGGAATAATCCAGAGAGCGATATGGACATCCTTCTGGGATACCAACGACTGTCTGCTCTATTTTCCATGACGTGGCGCTGTAGCCGGATGGGATAGCGTCGGATGTGTCTGCGGACAAGTGGCGATCCGAGGTACATGGGCGCAACACTAGGGAGTCCATGAGAGTGGCCAAAAAATCATAGCTGGTGATTCAACAGTGTTCAGTCAAAGACTCGTGTAGGTTGGTTTTGTTTTCCTCATTTACATCTCCTGAATCCCGAACAATTGGCCGCTTGGGCTTCGGCGATAGCCTCTAGTTTGCGCGTGTTGATGTTCGAAACAAGCTCGTAAAATTTCACGCTATGTGTATACCTTCTATACATTCAATAATCTTCAAATTTGAGCCAGCGGCGAAATACTCGCTGTTCACCAGGAAAAAGGCTTCCCTCGAGTTGAAAGTTATAGCTTCTGCTATAGCAAGTGTCTTCAAACCCGACACGGATATTCTTCTCGATCAGGACCGTCACAGGGTCTCTAACTGAAAAAGATGTGAGCTAGCGGAGTAAACAACGTAAGGACATAGTTCATGCCTATAGATGGGCAAGCCGGCCTAAGCGCGGCCACACGGCCCCAGAATTCGCGGGAGATCGCCTCATTTCAGAGCTCTAAGCGCCTGCGGTTATTAGGTTTGATAAGACGCCATAGGCGGAGATCCAAGCCGGCACGCAACCCTCTGGTTTTGCCGAGCGGTAGGACCTTATATTCTCGTATGGGTGCACTTTTCGCACGCCCTCTTTTTTCGCAAATGCCATGATAAGTGTGCCTTTGCATGCAAGCAGGTCAAAGTTTCCTGAGTTGATTGAACGGAAGGAAACATCTCATGAAGTCATGCTTCTTTCCGCTCTCGGATTCATAATTTGCTTCCGCTTTCCTACAATTACGTTCAGTTTACGTCTATAGGTCATCCTGAGATTAAATGAAACGAGCACGTTTCGTATTTGAACCTCAATTAGCATGTTCATCGCGAATATTGCCGTTCGTCTCGACACTGGCACTAAAGTCTTAGAATGTCCCAACGAAAGTAGTGTGAGCATAGACTTAAGACGGGAAGTTCAAAAAATGTTATACCTTCTGAGAGGAGAAAATGACAAAGACAGATAAGGGTACGAGACGTTGTCTGACATTCCGCATCACTCACGTATTGCTAGGAAACTCGTAGCATCCAAACAACTACTATTGACGGCGCTGGACTTCCACAATAGCCTACTGTCGCATATCAGCAACCCAAATTCTGGGACCGCACTTCGATCCATGCTCCAGGTTCATTCAGTGATCATTCGCCAGTTGCGTCGATTAATTGAAAGCAGATCAATATGCATGGGCGGGTGCCGAGTAAAGAGACGATGCAAGAAAGCAAGTAGATGTACGGGTAAAGATTACAGAGATAGTGGATAGCAAGGGATGAAACAAGAGTCTAACGGGTATCGTCCGTCCGTCATGCAAGGACTACCTACAAGATGACCGCAACACTAGCAGGCCATAAAACGTGCAAAAATCACAACAAAAAGAATGGAAAGGATCGATATGATCCAGTAGAACGAGGGGGAAGGTGCTTATGTGAGACGCGACTTCTTCCAGAAGCGTGTGGTGAAGTTGTCTTTGTAGTCCACCATCCTCAACATGGCAACATTACTAGTCACACTCGAGAACTATAATACAAGTTAGCATGAAGCGAGGAAGCGTGACATGCAAACGCACCCCGTTGCCGATGAATGCCTCTGCTCTTCTTGCGATCTCCATATCAACAGCGACACTAGCCATCTCTTCCTCGAAAGTGACCATCTTAACCTCAGGACTCAGCGTATGAACAACGTTCTCCCATCCATCTTCGAGCAAAAGTGACTTGAGCTTCTCAAGATATTCCTCCTTCCCATTCGACATGACATAAACATTCTTCAACGATCCGCCGGTATAATCACGGACTTCGCGCATCTTCTCCATCATCTGTTCCTCAGTGGGCCAACAGTGACGCATGACGTTGTCGTGGTCTTCGTTTGAAGGGAAGTCGGAACGGTCCATGGAATCGGGAAGTGCGGGTACCATGGCCCATAAGTTGAAAGGGAGAGCACCCCAAGCAAGGTTATGGCAATGCCCCTAAATAATAGATGAGATTACGGGGATGGAGCGGCAGATACAGTACACACGGAAAAGTCACCCCTGCGGATGGCGACGACGAGAAGACCTGGGATTGTGTATTTGGTCTTGGGATCAGGGATTTGCCAAGTATCGGGCATCGAAGCCATACTGTGAACATAACGTTCGTAAACCCAGTTGACCATAGGTGACCACATGAACTCCGTCAAAACGGGCGATTTAGAGAGTTCTTCCCATATCGAGACGACTTTGAGATTATCCATCAACCTGAAGCCGCAACTTAAATCGCTTTTAAGACGTGAAGGAAGATAAACTCACTTGAAGTCGAAGAGACTGGATGATGTCATCTCCACGCATCTCTCCTTATTTTCAGGATCCGGCCTCGTCAACCTCTCGACCCATTTATCAATCACGAGTGCACCTTCATCCTCTCCCGGAGCCCCAAGACCCATGAGCTTCCCCTCAACTTGTGTATTAAGTTGAACACGCTCCGCTCGCGGACAAACTTGTTCCCAAAAATATTGATTAATAAATCGTGGAGCTTGATATCCATCTTGTGTCAGGGGAAAGGGGGCACCGGCAGTAGTTCCACCGATCATATAGTTTAGGGGGTAGGCGGGTGTTGATGTGCCGTGTGGATTGCCGAAATCTCTGAATGCGTAAGAGCGGTTTGAGCGGTGAGAAAGGTAAGCGTTAAGTATTAGTTCTTCTAGCTGAGTGAAGACAAGTCAATCTGAGAACGAAGAGATAAAGAAGGAAGACTTATTTATTGAAGCCTTGATGGATGTATTGGTTAAGAAATGTGATGTAGCGACCTGTGCGGCCTTCGGGATAGGGGAGGTCGAGATTGTGCTGAGGGAGAGCGTCTTCTCGTTGACGAGTGCATTCGATGCTGAAATTTTTGGGATGGAAACATGACGCGGGCGCCCATCGATCTTCTTCATTCAGAACAGGACTGGGTGTAGAGGCAATGGAGTCTGCATCAAAATTGAGACAATCGAGCAGCAAAAAGAGTTCATCAACGCGTACCTGGGGTCTTGATCTGGCATGCAATAAGCCCAACGGTCAAGCCAACAGACAAACACCCAAGCCCAACGCTCGTCCACATCCATATTCGATGATCAGGAAGATCAGAAAAGAGTTTCAGCCGTCTTAGGCCTCTAGACGTCGACTGAGACTCTCCATGCTGCTCATCTTGGCGTAAATCGTCGACAGAGGCCTCGCCACTGCCCTCGTGAGCGCTGTCTTGGTCGGTAGAATGTCTGGGTAGGAGGTCATATTTTTCCTCGGTGACCTCTGTCGATGTGCGCGTTTTGAAAAGCGACTTGAGGAACGACATGGTGGGACGGGTTGTTAGGCCGATTACGGCGGTGTGAGGGCGAAACGAGGATAAGCACGGTAGTATTGACGGTATTTCCTGTCTCGGAGCGGCTCTCGGATGTCTCAGATCCCCGAATTACACGTTTGGATTTAGCCTTGGCGCTACGGTCTAGACACTTCCGAAACTCCGACTAGCATCTTGCTTCTTCAAGGCTTTAAATTAGTGTTGACGAAGAAATAGGAGGCTTATAGGCAGGTTTTCTACTCATGACTAGGAATACTGCCTCTCCTATCTGGAACCTGATATGCTCATTTTGGAACACCCGAAACCCGACGGCGGCAAAACCCCGATCACCGGCCGAGCCTAACTCGGAAGAGAACGTAAGCACGCGATCGAAGAACGTTCCTTTCGGAATACGGAAGCAAAAGAAGGAGTGGCGGTCCTGACAGCCATTTGTGATAAGCCTGTGAGAACTTCGTTGCTCTTCAGGCTTCTTCTCTTCCCTTGAGATAGTGGCAATGTGCTCTACTCAGCTGACTCTGCTGGAACCCTATCCTTGTGTGATGCTCTAACGTGTGGCAGGATTTTCGTACAAAATATTATGCAACATGGTCATGCATCTCAGCTTCGTTTCGTGGAACACAGCTGTTAGCAACCAAGCACGCGCCATACTTATTAATTATGACTGCAAGACTTCGGTCATTTGATTCCGAAGCCTGTCTCTCCGTTACTTTGAAATTGTAGCAGGCTCAAAATCGCCTGTCAGCTAAAATAAATGATGGTTCCGGACTTTGTGAAGATTCCTCAGATTCGGTCCAAACTCCGGGAATAAGATAACCCGGCAAGGAGTAGGTCCTCCGAGATGCGCTCCGAGGGCGCCCAGATGCTTGTGAAAGCGTTCTAGTAAACCTATACCGTCAAGAATCAAGATGTCTCGTGCCTGGCGCTCAGCGACCCTCACTGATAACATCCCCATGTACCATGCTTTTTCGGTCATTCTTTGACTTGAAGTCTCTCTTTACGAAGAGAGGTGAAGAATCTGAGGATAAGGAGGAGCAATATGACCTTCTCCTTCGACATTCACCTGAACAACATGAGGACGAAGATTCACCGGAGGAAGATGAGGTCTTGAACGAGCGCGATGAACATGACGAGGAACCGCAGGCTACGCTATTGACTCTCAATTCGGGCTCGCGGTCTCGCTTGCAGCGGACCAAATTCTATGAGGATATTCCTGATCATCGGATATGGATGTGGACTAGTCTTGGGCTGGGATTTTTGTCTTTTGGATTGATGGTTAGAATCATAGTCTGTAATATTGACACTCATGGTACGTCCTCCCCTTTCTTACTCTCCGAATGGCTGAACGGGACGAGATAGATATCAATTTGTCGACCTCATCGATGATCTCTGAGCAAGAGGAAGAACAGTGGTCACCGGCATCTTGTTTTCATCCAAAGAATTTCAGCATCGAATGCGTTCGTCAACGCGAAGATGCCCTCCCTCAACATAACCTCGATCTTCCATTCCCCGAAGGCCGAACAGGGCGATACATAACATTCCTAAACCAATACATCCACCAAGGCTTCAACAAATAAGTTCTCTCCTCATATATGCAAGCACCGCGCTGACCTGCTCTTACTCAACTAGAAGAATTAATCCTAAACGCATACCTCTCCCATCGCTCAAACCGTTCATACGCCTTCAGAGACATAGGCCAACCACATGGCTCGACAACACCCGCATATCCCCTCTCTCAAATGATCGGCGGGACGATATCCGGTGCACCATTCCCCCTAACGAGCGATGGATATCAAGCTCCCCGTTCTGTGAATCAATTCTTTTGGCATCAAGTCTGCCCGAGAGCGGAGAGGGTACAGTTGCATACTCAGAATGAGGGAAAGTTGATGGGTCTTGGTGCACCCGGCGAAGATGAGGGAGCTCTGGTGATTGAGAAGTGGGTTGAGAGATTGACGAGGAGTGATCCGGAGGGTAAGGAGAGATGTGTGGAGATCACTTCTTCGAGTCTTTTTGATTTCAAGTGAGTTATATTGATATCTTATGGGGTGCCGAGATTGATTGTGCTGTGAAGATTGATGGATAATGTGAAGGTCGTTTCGATATGGGAGGAACTTTCGAAGTCACCTGTATTGACGGAGTTCATGTGGTCGCCTATGGTCAACTGGGTCTACGAGCGTTTCGTTCATCGAATGGCGTCTATGCCCGACTCATGGGAGATCCCCGATCCAAAGACGAAATATACCATTCCAGGCTTACTCGTCGTTGCCATTCGCAGAGGAGACTTCTCCGTACGTCAATCCTTGCGTCCATCTCTATTTCTCACAAATCTTATAGGGTCACTGTCATAATCTCGCTTGGGCCGGTTATCCCTTCAACGTCTGGGCCATGGTTCCATCCCTCCCAGACCAACTTAACCGAACCGACTTTCCCTCTAAAGAAGAGCACGAAAAATTCATGCAACACTGTTGGCCTTCCGAATCTCAAATGATGGAAAAGATGCGTCAAGTCCGAGACTATACAGACGGGAGATTAAGGAACGTCTATATAATGTCGAACGGCGACGAAAAATATTTGGAAGATCTTAAGGGGATGTTATTGGATGATGGATGGGAGAAGGTGGTTCATACGTTGAGTCCGGAGGTGAGGATGGTTTCGCAGGAAGAGAACTTTGCGAGTGTTGCTGTTGATATGGAAATTGCGAGGAGGGCAGAGGCATTTATTGGGAATGGGGTACGCTCTTTTCTCATGATTCTCGTATATATTAGGTGCTGATAAGGAATTAGTTCTCGAGCGTGACGAGCAATGTGGCTATGCTGAGGATGGTAGATCATAGGGATGACTATACGACACGGTTTTGGAGGAAATCACGTCGGGTGTAACTTTTATTCTTGATCTTTTTGAGGCGCTCCCTTCGGGGTAAGCTGTGTATCACGCAGGTTGATTTGTGTGTGTTTTTATCTTTGCTGTCATTCCGTTCGTATACTTGCTATCTCGTTTTCCAACGTATTCATCGTTTTTTATTTTACATAATTTCGAGTACATTTCGACCTTGTAATTGGCGTCACTTCACGGCATCAAATCAATGATATGGATGTGAGATGACAGGTACATACACGGCATTGGTCCCCGCGGCGCACGGCGCACTTAATTCAAATGGGGTCGAAGATCACCTTTCGTTTCTCGGCCTCCCTGTTGTTAGGCCCACTTTGTCTTCGGTACTAGTTTTAAATAGGTCTCCAATTCAAGAATCAAGAACAAAATGCAGACCATCATCCTGTCGATCTTCTTGTTGACGAGCAGCACGAGCTGCCAAGAAAGCCTTGAACGAAATTTCAGCGCTCAAGTGAATCAGCCGACCATGACATGCGGAGACGGCATTCTGACAAGGTAGACTTGCACCTTGCTCGCGGCACCATTCTCACAGAAGGGCTCATTGGTCGATGCGAGAGAACGTTGCTTCCGACTTCTGCTCTTCCGGCATCCGAAACGATCCGCATTGCTTCGATCACTCTGATCGACGTCTTACGTAACCTCCATATTCGGAGTCGGAATAGACTGATAAGATTATATTAAATTCCACTTAGGAGATTTTGACCTAGTCATTGTACACTCCTCTCTCTAACGAGTTGGGCTCCTATTGGTGAATAGTGGAGAGTAGAAGAACAAGTTGAACATCGCCATCTGAAAGTACAAGACCCTGAAGCCTAGAACTGAGCGTCTAAGGCTAAACCAATTCAAAGTCTGTGCGGCCGTCTCAGGCACACCATCTCCGAAGTCCGCTCCGAGACAGGAAATAGTAGTAATACCGGACAAAATTAGGCGACGCGATTTTCCTCCTTATCCTCGTTTCACCCTAACCACCCCATCCGCCATGTCGTTTCTCAAGTCGCTCTTCAATAAGGGCCCGCCCTCAGAGCACGCTGAGGAAAAATACGACCTCCTACCCAGACATTCTAGCGAGCAAGACAGCGCTGAGGAAGGCACCGGAAATACCTCAGTCGACGATTTACGGGAGCAGGAAAATGGAGAGCAGTTGTCAAGGTCGACGAGCAGACGACGGCTGGATGCTTTTTCAGAGATTCCTGAACATCGAATATGGATGTGGACGAGCATTGGTCTTGGGTTCTTATCAGTCGGTCTCATGATTGGCCTTATACTGTGCAAGGTCGACACTTCAGGTACGACATCACCGATCAGTCTGCAGGTCGAAAAACTGATTTTTTACGCGCAGACTCAATGCCAGTTCAACCAACCCTTGAAGTCGACGAAGAGAGCCGTTGGGCGCCCGCCTCCTGTTTCCATTCCAAAAACTTCAGCCTAGAATGCGTCCGTCAGCGCGAGGATGCTCTGCCACAGCACAACCTTGATCTTCCTTTCCCAGAAGGAAGAACAGGACGCTACATCACATTCCTTAATCAATACATCCACATGGGCTTCAATAAATAAGTCCTTTTTCTTATTCATTTGCCCTCGTTGTCTTACCTTTACTATACTCAGCTCGAAGAACTCATACTCAACGCTTACCTTTCTCACCGTGCCAACCGCTCCTACGCATTCCGAGACATCGGGTATCCAGCCCCCGGATATCCTCTAACGCACATGGTAGCCGGCCCCGCAGCTGGCGCCCCCTTTCCCTGGACGAACGAGACGTACCGCGCTCCACGTTCCATTAATCAATTCTTCTGGCATCAAGTTTGTCCCCGTGCGGAACGCATACAATTTAACACCGCGATAGAAGGGAAGAAAATGGGTCTTGGCGCTCCTGGTGACGATGAAGGAGCTCTCGTGATCGACAAGTGGGTAGAGAGGCTGACGCAGCCTGATCCTGAGGGTAAAGAGAGGTGTGTGGAGATGACTGGATCGAGTCTCTTCGACTTCAAGTGCGTTTATTCGACCTTCTTTATATTCACTGTCTAATCTATTTTCTCAGGCTCATGGATAATGTCAAGATCGTGTCGATTTGGGAGGAGATCTCCAAATCACCTGTATTGACCGAATTCATGTGGGCACCTATGGTTAACTGGGTCTACGAACGCTACGTCCACCGTATGGCCTCGATGCCCGAATCTTGGAAAGTGCCCGATCCACGGACGAAGTACACCATCCCCGGTCTCCTCGTCATTGCCGTCCGGAGAGGAGATTATCAGGTACGCCAATTCACTCGGTCGCAAATTCACGCTGTCTAATCATATATGCAGGGCCATTGTCACAATCTCGCTAAATGGGGACTTCCATACAACGTCTGGGCGATGGTTCCTGCCCTCCCCGACTCCCAACTCGACAGAACCGGATATCCCTCGGACGAAGACCACGCTAATGTCCTACGTCACTGTTGGCCCACCGAAGAACAAATGCTCGAAAAGCTTCGCGAAGTCCGGGATTACACGAAAGGCTCACTGAAGAATGTTTATATCATGTCGAATGGGCAGTTGGACTTTTTGGATAAGTTCAAGGAGATGATTCTTGCGGATGGATGGGAGAATGTTGTGCATACTTTGAGTCCGGAGGTGGTGATGGAGAGCAGGGAGGAGAAAATGGCGAGTGTTGCTGTTGATATGGAGATTGCGAGAAGGGCAGAGGCTTTCATCGGTAACGGCGTACGTACCTCTCCATCCTCCTTCCCTCTGTCCCTCTTATCTGACTATGATGTGCTAGTTCTCGAGCGTCACCAGCAACGTCGCGATGCTCCGGATGGTGGATTTCAAGGATGACTACACGACGCGATTCTGGAAGAAATCGCGGATGACATAAACCCAACGCACACTGCACATCGCACATTGCATTTATTCTATCCTAATCCTATCGGCCAGCCGGCCTTTTCATTCTTTTGGTTTTAGTTATCGGGCCCTTGGTTTGTTCTTCTATGTGACATGCTAGTGTTGCGGTCCACCGGAAGTTGGTTTATTAGACGGATGGACGAACGGTATCTTACTCTCGTTCTTTACTCCCTCACTCTCTTTGGTTTCCTGCAAATAGTCTTAGTACTAGTATCACCCTATCTGTATCTTAGCTATCGTGTTATCCATTTCCACCTCATTTCTCGTACATTGCTTCTATCTGTATTTTCCCATTACGCGTCCAAGCAATATCGTAGTCGGACTGGCGCAGGTATATTTGACGTCAACGCGGTAGTAGTAGTAGTAGCTGTTTGTATTTATTACCCGCGTCAAGCAAACGAGTGCTAAGTAGCGGGGGCCCGGTCGTGAGACCGGGCCTGGGAGTGTAGTCTAGGATTATACAGTTCTATTTTAATTGTATCTATGGATTGGGGAATTGGAAAGTAATGCTTTGTGTCGGCTTTGGATACGTCAACGCGGTGACGGAAAAATATTCAGTTCGTGCCTTACTACGTAAGCAGGCTCGGCTCTGACGCATCCGAAGTTCCGCTCACTTGCTTCGCTATACATTATGACTTTCGGTATCGAGAGAAGGACGGATGGGTGAATATATAGGACTTCAGTCACTAGCGAACGTATACAACGATCGGGAAGTACAAATGAAAGATCATAAAATGGGAGACTATATCACTAATACTAGATAGTCAGAATTATCTTCACTCAAGCTCTTATGATTCTTATGAACAAGTTTAAGATGTGCATTCGGTTTCTCCATCAGGGCAGTGAGGGATGTCGGTCTCCGGGCCGGCTAAGATAGGGTTGTGTTAGCATAGGAGCTAATAAAGGTAATCAGGAAGTAGACTTACGGTCGGTACTGAGAGTAGGGAAGGGAGTAGTAGCGCAAGCTTGTTCGATATCGGCATTGCTGGTTCCGGCAGGGAAGCTGATTGTCGAATGCATTTCAGATATCAGCTACTGTTAGATTAATGGACATGACATACGTAGCGGGCTTGCCAGAAGGAGGAGTAGCAGCAGGAACGACTTCAGAGCAATCAATAAGGTCAGAGGGGTTATGTCCGATAGTAGCGAGCTTGGCCATGACAGTTGCGAATTGGGTGGTCATCTGCTCTTGATTGTTGACGAAGGATTGCCAGGTGCATGCAGTGCGAGAGTCGCGGGCTAATTCAGAGTCGGAGAGGAGGCGGAGTTCACCGACGTTTTTGCCACTGCCTTGGGGGAGGGGAGATTCAGCTTCACCCTGGTTACCTGAAGCACGGGACATGAGTAATGATAAGGCTTGTTTGATAAATGGATGTCGCACCTCCCGTGCCGGGGAAACCGGTTCCTCTCAAAAGAACTTCGACGAAAATCTGTGTGTCGAACTAATTTTATGCGCACGATCAATATGCCGGATGATCTATCGTGAGAGGAGAAAGACGTACTGTGAAAGGAGTAGAATCGAACGGAGCGGCATCCAAAGTAGGATCAACATGATCGGCACGAGCGATCGAATGCGAAGCCAGAAGAGCAACAACTTCTGCCGGACTGAAATTTCCACCATCAAGCATACGAGCAAAGATCATAGTGAGAGGATCCTGAGGCTCAGGGATCAAACCATCCGGAGCGGGAGCAGTAGCGGTAGGTCTGCCGGCCAAGAATTCGATTCTTGGGGCACCGGGGCAGTTGGTGAGAGCGACTGCTCCGGCGAATTGGATAAGGTCGCCGGCGGTAACGTTGTGAGTGGACAAGAAGGGAGTGAGGGCATCGACGGAATCGGATATACCGAGGTTGGCGTGGAAGTTCGGCTCGACGTCTGGGAAGATAAGCATTGATCCATCGGCACCACCGCCACTGCATGTTTATGTTAGTAAGCGTTCTTTGTTTGTAGGATGCCGCACTGACCCGAATTGGCCTTCAGCAGTGAGAGCAGGGGAGAAGGCAATAGCGTCATGGAAAGTGAGACGAATGACTTCATGGGCATCTTCACCGCACTGGTTGTCGAACCTGAACACAAGGAGCCACGACTCAGCATTCAGCCACTCGTAATATTCAAGGGTGACCTTACAAATTCTCTTGAAGATCGTCTTTCAAGGCGAAGAAAGCGCAACAAGCCGCGTTCGTCGCAGTGTTAACGCCATCAGGGCAAGTAACACGTTTGAAGTTGGCAGCGCTGACTGCGGTAGCCAAAGTGATAAGACCAAGGAGTGCTTTGAAAGACATTGCTGCTGCTAGGACTGCTGATGAAGGGAGGAAGGGGTCGAATGCGAAGAGAACTGAATGTCCTGAGGATCACCGAGCCTCAACGCTCGACGTTTTATACAGCAACGGCACTCTAGTCAACTCTCATGGCAAACGCATCAAGGGAAACAAGCGCATGCTGTTCCAGTACGACGGTCGTCAAAAATCCCACAATTGAGGCCGTCGTGAACGGACGGTGAACAAAGTTGCGCTGCCTATCATTCGCTGGAGAGTCGCGAGGGTGTTTCAACGAGACAGGTTTCGAGAGTCGCGGGGATGAGGTGGGAGTCCACTGCGTTGGAGTCCAATACGAGCGCGAACATAGCTTTCGTTGATTATTGCATGGGAGGAGAAGGTCTGCCTGCGGCGCGTAAAACGATTCGGGAATGCAGAAATGGGGTTATGAAACAGATACAACCAGGGTGGAGTGGGCGCGTAGTTTCGAAAATAAAGCTCTTCCGAAGCTTTCGTGAGAAGATCATTTAAGAATGCTGCTCGGCCCGCGTTTTGTTAGTGAGGCAACCCTGCCTTGACCTGGAAGGTGTTTCTTCGGATCATTGATTTTGACGTTTTGGACTTCAATATTTTGTAGATGACAGTCAAGAGGCCAGCGAGAACTGTCTAGAGAATGATTTGTGGACGCTATGCTCATCCAAATGGAAAGTAGGAGCATGCTCTGGTTCTGCCGCAGCCAGCACTGTCGATTAGTCAGTCTCAACAGTCAACTCAACTAGCCGTTTATGCGAATGATGAGATGCCGCAGTTTTTAGGGTTGACACAGGGCCTTCTCCAACCAGATAAAGTCAGCGGCCACTCCAGCCGTGCGAGCCGGACGTCATCCTGTGAGTGCGCACAAGCCTGGCGACCATCACGGTAGTTGTAAGTTATTTCTGTAACGTAGGAATAGCATATCGTTCGTGAGTAACTGAGGAAAAGATAGCAAACTTCTATCGGTGGAGTGTAAACGTACGACTCAATGTTGTGGTGCCTTTGACCGTTGTGTTGGGTTAGGGTTCGTTCTTAATGCAGATGATGTCAAGAGACAAGGAGACGTCGCCTAGAGTTTCCGAACGAATCGAACGGTCTTCAAGGTCGAAAAATCGATACGGTCAAAGACACACAGATTCTGCTCGTAAGACTGAGCATGGTTTGAGGCTTCAAGCAAGACCAAGATAGGAATAGGAGTCAACAAACATGAATAGCACTCGGCATCGCTCGGCATCCTCCTCGAAAGAACCAATCGTGGGAACTGCGCTTCGGCATCTGGTCTCCGGTTGTCGGTATTCGGCTGTTGCCGCCGAGCCCCTGTCTTTCCATCCTGACCATCGTCCGCAGTTCCAAACCTTTGGCAAGGCTGCATTGCTAAACTAGGATGGCACTCAGTTCAGAGCTGATGCTAGATATCCTGAATGGATACACTCCACTCTTTCTTCCACTTTTATCAGGAGCTTTGCTAGCAGCCCCAGCCTCATTGCGAGTTCGTACACTCTTGAAATGATCTCGATGACTCAGTTGACGACCGTTGGAACAGGTTTGGGTCGCAGCTCAAAATGTTTCCGCACTTCAACTTGAACGTTCTCAGAAAGACCGAATATGGAAACATCGCCTTGCAGTCGTCTGCGGAGTGCTGGTTATCAGCGCTCTCATCATATTTGGCCTTGTCTACTTCGCAACGAACTTCGAAGACAGGATGCCACCGGGTGTAGAGGTCGACGGATACTTTACCCGAGTGTTCGTGGGACTTGTATCTTTTATTAGCATCAGCGCGGTGCGTTCCTTTCCCAAGCTTAACATCATGCTTCGTATTGTTGAACTGCGTGCAATAGTTGCTTTTCCGTGAGCCTGAAGTGTATCGGTATAGTGTCCACCGGAATCCGGCGGGAGGTAAGTCCTTCAAATATTGAAAACATTAATCAAGCTCACGAAACATCCAGTGGTCTTCCTCCGAACTGTGGACGAGGCGCGTAGCAAGCGACAGACAGCCGCGAGCATCCTTGTCTGGGTGCCATGCATCATGATTGTCGGTGCAGAAGATCGGGGCTATCACTTTGCGGAATGGATCTGTTCCGCAGCGATCATTTATCTCATATGCTCGTCGCCGATGAGTCACACAATGTCTATGAAATGGCTTTGCCTGTGCATTTCCGGTTTCTTCGTGAGTCGTCGTCCCTTTTCCCGCCATCTACTCGTCTGATTGTGATTACTTTTCAGGCATTCCTTCTTCTCGCCTTTCAACCCTTCTCATTCTCTCATTCTCATCGGTCGAAACCAACGGGGCTCGAAGCATCCCCCGTTTTCATGAACATGATGTGGACTATATTCCCAACAGTCCTTTTAACCACTTGCTATCGCATCGACTTTCATTTATGGAGATCAGGTGCGACATCCAATGACACCCTTGCCTCACCGGCACTTGAAGTCGTCCCATCACAAGACACTATACGAGGCCCGATCGGCCAGGGCATCATCATTCCGCCTCGATCACAGATGCCGCCTTTCCCGAGGGGCTACTTCCAAACCTCCCTATTCGCCTGGTTAACTTCATCTTTTATTGCCATCAAAATCTCGTCCGAAAGCAATTCCAGCCCCCCATTCCCGGAGTTCAGCGCACACCCTTCTTTTATTGCCCTTTTGACCATGTTCACTGGGATCGGAATACGAGCCTGGCTTCTTGGAGAACTCTCTGAGGTCCTTTCTTATCGCGAGGAGTGGAAAGTCCCAACCCTGCAGGCGGAGGTATCTCTCGAAGACGGCGATTCAAGCATTACTAAAACAACCGAGATGAAAAGCCCTGAGGCTTGAAGGCGGTGTTGCCTGTCTATCATTTATATTTTGATCTTCAATCATCGACATGTAGCATAATAATTTCTAAATTATATTCGGACTATTATCTCTCAGCTTGACTTTCAATCAGACTGCTTGTTCCTTGCACACGACAAGCTGACACGGAAGCAATTATGTGGCGTACAGCCTTGCTGACGTCAGCTTGCCCCGCTCGGCATGGCGGTGCCGGAGCCCTTGCCAACACCGGGGCCGCAGAATTGCGCCTCCTCAAGCTCTTATCCAACGACCATGTTACCCAACCTCGACATGGAACGCCTGATAGAGGCGGTCAAGTCTCAATCTGTATATTTCGTCCCGGCCTTCTTAGCATATCTCGCTGCTAGCTCGTCGTCCCTTCGTGTAAGTCTTGCCGCGCTTGAAACTTGAGTTTCGTGAGAGCGCCAGAACTGATGTTGGCCCGTAGGTTTGGATTGCTGCTAAACATACTCCTACGTTCGTCAAGAAGGATGAGGAGAAATTCAAGATGACAAGGGTTCAGAAGATTGCGCTGGCTTTGACTCTTGCAGTCTACATTCCATTCTTTATACTTCCGGTCTTATCAATCGTGGGCGTCTTCATTCCAAAAGCCGTCTATGATATTGTCTTCGCTCTGTCTGCGGGACCTTTCTTCTTCTGTCTGCTCATTGGGGTGAGTTATCTCCAGCAACGCCCACGTCGATTTATTGAAATAATCTCAACTTTATTACTAAGACTTTCGTCGAGTTGCTCCCCAAAGCCTACTCAATTCACAGAAATGTGGCAGGAAGTAAGCTCGAGTTCCCTTCCCGAACAATTCCATCTCAACTGCTCATTATTAGTGCCTGCCTTCCACGCTGATGCTGAGGTATTCAAACGCTTCCGCTACCATATGATTGCAGCGACGGTCGTCTCGTACGCCGTGATCGTGGCTGGCATGTGCGATGGATTGAGATTTGCTGGGCCATTGCTCATCTTCTGTGGAACCGTTGCTACCGTAAAAGCACAACGCTATCCTATCGTCAAATTCAAGACTGTCCTCAAGTGGGTATTCGGCGGTTTCGTAAGTGCTCTGTCATCGCGGAGAGTCTTCTTTGCTCATTTTGTTTCAGGCTTGTTGCGTAGCTGGAGGACTCGCTATGATGTTCCTGGCTGGATCTGGATCGGGAGAACCGAACTCCATAGATGACGACATCCCCCCTGCTCTCGAGGAATTCATCGCATCCCAATTCGCCAAGTGGATGCCTTATTTGACTGCTATTTACTGGAGTCTCTTCCCGGGTGGTATCATCGCCCTGTCGTATCGTTTCGATTTCGACAACCACCTTAAGGCCCACCCAGAGGTCGAAGACCAGATTGTCCAATCGCTAATCAAAGTCGATACCCCCGAAGTGAAGAACAAGAGGCTCGCACTAAGCGCCGGCTTTGTCATCCCTCCAAGTTCTCAAATCCCCAGATTCTCCAAACCTTACTCTATCACCGCCACTATCACTTGGGTTATCGCCAACTTGGGAGCCTTTGCGGCCTTCGCCCCATATAACGTCATCGAGGTCGAAGAGATATACACTCTCGGAGCTGTTGTAATGTGGTTCTCCCTTCCTTTGATGTGTCTCGGCATCGTTGGTGTAGCTCTTTGTCGCCGCGAGCTCGGCGCTCTATGGGCTTACGAGGAGGTTTGGAAAGTTGAGCATACCGCCGATAAAGCCGGCGATGCTACAACCGCCGTGCCTTACGTAATCGAACCGTATGTTGATGACGGGGAGAAAGCAGAGGGTCTGAAAACCGATATCGTCTGATAGGTTTGTGTTCTGGATTTGACTGTTTCGATTGTTTCTTCCAACAAGATGATCCGACTAAGTAATATAATAGTGTCTGCGTCTCAGACAGGTCTTCATCTCGACTACTGTATCTGGTTATTTCGGATCGTCAATATTGACAGTCTGGATGTAGTGCTCTGTTTGTAGTCCGCAATAGTATTTCGACGTGGCTCTCTACAGTGACGATAGTGTTGACGAGTTATATCCAAGATACACCTCTTGATGGACAGATCAGTGCAAGCTCCGCTCAAGTTGAAGGATGTCCTGAGAGCTTGGGGAATATGCGACTTAAAGCCTCGCCGACACAAAAAGCTCGTTCAACCGCTTCAATGACTTCTCCTCCTCTTCCGAATCTGACTCGACCATGCCCCTAGCTTTGCACTTTCGAGCTTGCCTCAAGTTGAGGAAGATAACCTTCACTCGAGAAGGGTGCATATTTGCATCGGCTGCAATTTGTGACATCTTCTCGGGGCTGGGACGGTCGGTGATCGCCCATTCTCGTCTTAGGATCTCTCGTTGATAAGGCAGCCAGCGAGAACGGTTTAATTTCGGCATTGCGATGAAAGGGTGTTAAGTGGACTTGTTGGAGGATCGATCTGGGTGGGGGTTTAATAGAACGATTTTCTCGAATATGGAGCCTTTCACTGACAAGGTGAATAACTCTTGGTGGTTGTAGAGGTATTTTACACTTTCCGAATAATGATGCTGGTGCCCGTAGAATTGTACTCGTCACGTCTCCAGAGCAACAATGGGAAAGCGTTACGTTCAGTCCGAAAACGGCGGGGAGATGAAACGTGATCGAGAGGTCTTTGAGTGGGGACACTCGATATGATTCACTTGGGGGCGAGAATGGAGGCGACGGGCGATATTTATTCTCCCATTATATAGTGGGAAAAAGAGTGGCATGGGGTCGGGTTGGCAACCGGATCCGAGTTTGTATTACATGAAGAGACAATTGTCTTATGATTGATATGACTCAGGAGAGCCGCATTGTTCAGCTTGGTATTGTTCCTTTGCTGGTAGTCGTCATGACTGATGCACCAATGTCCCGACTGGTACGATTGCGCTGGACACACCGTCAACAATGGCTTTTCCTTGTCGCTCTCCTCTCCTCAAGAAAACTGTTGAGTCAAGGCGCGGTGTCGACAGTGGTCGACTTCAAAGTCACAGTCCCGTCGGTGCGGCACTGGTTTAGAAAATACAAAGAAAATGGCTTTCTGCCAGCTACG
This sequence comes from Sistotremastrum suecicum HHB10207 ss-3, assembly GCA_001632355.1. Lineage (NCBI taxonomy): Eukaryota > Fungi > Basidiomycota > Agaricomycetes > Sistotremastrales > Sistotremastraceae > Sistotremastrum > Sistotremastrum suecicum. The sequence goes on along the minus strand of KV428050.1, from coordinate 20,524 downwards.
GAAACATATTTCAAGCGGATTCATCTTTCATCGAACCAGTCATGCCATTGACATGTCTCCGAGATTCCATGAACTCTACAGGTTCCAGCGGTTGTATAGAGATTTCACGAATCTGAGAGCGCTGGGATGTAGGCGGCATGGTCGGTACCTCCGTCGGTCGTCCCATAATACAACGAAACCACAGACGAAGAATATTCTGATAATTATTCAGGTGGACAGATTTTGGATCACTCATGACACGTACCCTTTGCGTTGCGAATATGAGGAATATCGTAAGGGGCACTGTGTTGTCACGATGAGGGAGGTCGAGTAAAGTAGGATCTTTGGACCTACGAGTGGCTAGAAACGAGCTCGCTATTGGGGTGTTTCCTGTGGCGGATCTTGAGGAGTATAGAAGGCTAATGCTTGGTTTAGAGTTTTTTTGGAAGATTCAATACAAAGCAAATTCATCTACCTGATCAACTCCCAAGTCGTGAACATGGCGATACGGAGGATGAGGGCTAGATTTAACTGATGAACGAAGCCGAAAGTCTTTGCGGCTTTTCGACGTCTCCACCAAAGCATCCAAAGTCGACCTGCAGTAATAACTCAAAATTGTTCGGTGCGTCTCGCATTAATGAGTGAAACTACCTTGCCATACGATCATCAGAAAGACAAAAATGGCCGTTTCGATTGTTGAAGCCAGACCCCTTGTGAATTTTTGGTGAGGTAGCCAAGAATGACGGATATTGTAGACCATACATAGAATTGTCGGCAAGGGAACAGAAGTGTCCGTGCAATTCCCTCGACACTTTGTTAGGATATCTGATTCCCACCTATGAGCAGAAGAACTTAGATTCGAGGACTGACATGGCGTGGAGAGAGACTCACGATCAGAACAGCCAGGCCCCATGGAATGGCGTGAAGATATGGAAGGCTAAGGAGCTAAATTTCTCTTTAAAAGTGGCTCGAGAGCTGAGGGTGAGACTTACCACCGAGTTCCTCATGGTTGATATTTGATATGGTTTAGGACCATGGGCGGCAGAGCGATAACACTGACAGAAGTCCATCACCAGTTGTCGTTTTAAATATATAAAGAACACACCTCGATCGTAAACAAGAGAAGTGCCGGAAAGAATCTACACTACATCAGCATCCGTCGTTTCCTTGAAGGAGGCGAACATACGCTGCATCGACGGCATGCTTCAGGACTGTCTGCGTCAAGCAGATTTCATAAGGAACGACTGGGTTCAAGATTTGACCAGTGTAGAAGCTGCATGGATCGGAAGTTTAAAATGACATCTGTTCAGACTGGGATACCCTACTTACAGAATCAGTTGCACTGGTGTACCGAGAAAAGAAATCAGAATGAAGTTTAACAGGACCGGAAGCCGAGGTGGTAGTGTAGTCGAAAATATGATCGTCAGAAGCAGAAGAAGCAGGCCCACTTGTCCAGCAAGCAGTAGCCCTAGCCACAGAGCGACCACAGTCTGAGGATGGGGACCAAGTCTCAATCCATCGAAAGCGAACGAGTCCGAGTCGGACATCGGATGCAAATTGAGGCCTCTCTTGGTTGCTGGGACAGAGGTAAAGAAAGACGCGTGAGATGGCACTGCTTTAGTACTGATGAGAGGCTCTAGACTCGGCTTCGGATGGTCAGAAAAGATGTCTTGATCTGCTAACAAATAAGCGGGTGCAGTAGACGCCGCATTAATGATGGCATCAAACTTTAGGTGCACCCAGAATGAGGTACCACTGTCTTCTGGAATAGCACCTGTGCCACAGGACGACTTATATTCCAGCAATGGGGGAGGATGGACCAACGCGTGAGTGATGTGATTTGTTTAGGATCGGCTCGCGAGGAAATTTAGAGCGGCCAATACTGGCCCGGGTTCGACTTGACAAGTGGAGTAAAGGTCCTAGACGACCACCATCTAACGGACCGCGATCACGGGCATGAGAAGATACGATTCAAGGGCCGGATCGTCATGACCAGCCATGGTCCAGTACTGGCGATAGTTCCCGAAACACACGTTTTGGCCACTCAGCAACAGCCAGGGGCTGACCTTGGATGTATCAGAACATCATAAGCACGTTGCCATATTGGTTGACGGATTTGTGAAAGAAATCGCAGCGGTCGGGCGGGTATTTTTCGCGCGTATAAGGCCATCAGGTTCTTGGAGTTACATCGCGTCGTCGTTGTCTTCGTCTTCGAGAAGCAATGCCGTTTTTCAAAGAACGAGATGCTCATCTTATCTCCAAGTGCAAATTCCTATTTCCTGGATAGTTCTGTTCGGACATATCACTGCGCATGCCAGTCCAAAAAGAGAACAGATAATACTGCCAGGGCGAGCAGCCGCGGACAGTGTAGAAGTCATGTATCCGAGACAGCGTTCCTAGAGTCGACACAGTCATAGCCATCGCTGATAACGAAGGATAGGCATCACGACCTGATGCTCGGGGTGGATCTTCGTTCGTTACGCGACTGGTGGCATTGGCAAGCGGAGATTTGCGTTCGTACTACGAATCGTAGACTCGACGTAGAGACACAGGCCAGAAGGAAAGTGCATGTTTCTGATGACATCAAGGCACAGTCTTCACTGCGCTGGAGCTCTCGAATAGAATGGGCATTGTGGGCATCAGATTTTCGGCCTCTTTCACGAGCGGGTCAATGGCAGTGATTGACAGGATCACGCTGTTCATTATGTTCGCTTCAAATAAGATTGACTCGAGAAACCTCTTGCGCATTCTTCAGCTTGCCCACTAGTAGAACATTAGATGAACTGGCCATCAGACGTTTGTTGACGAGAGGATGTGGCAATCCAAGTGTGGCAATCGTTCGTGGTGTGGTCGGAATAAAGTTTAAACTCCGCTTCAAACCGCAAATCGTTCTGCTCGCTGGTTTGAATATCCCATCGGAGCTTTCGACGATGCTCTCGACAGCGCGCGTGGCTTCGCGAAGAATTAGCTCTTCAAATGCGAAGAAATCTTTTGCCACAGTAGTGGAGGCCGCGGGATACAAGGTCTCAGCTGTGGATAACGGCGAGCCGACCTCAAGCGTCACCATCTTGGCTAAAGCAGGCCCGAGATATGAATCCAAGACTGGGGTCGCACAAGTTCTCAAGAACTTTGCCTTCAAAGTACGTCTGACTACACAATCTTGAAGAGTCGTCCGTCCTAATATATCCACTCCTGGTTCCAGAACACCAGCCAGAGGTCGGCACTAGGTCTCGTTCGTGAAACCGAGTTGTATGGAGGAGTGTTGTCCACTTCATTGACCCGCGAACACATCGCGTATACGGCAGACTTCCTTCGCGGCGATGAGTACGTACCAGCTTTCTCTCATGACATGACAACAGATCACCAACTCTGATGCAGGTCATTCTTCGTTGATGCGCTCGCCTCCTCATTGACGTCCACCCGCTTCACTCGTTATGAGCTCGAAGAGAGCGTGATCCCGGCAGTTGCATCTGAGTCGACGCATGCCATCTCTGATCCTGCCAATCAAGCTCTCGAGATTGCCCATGCTCTCGCCTTCCGTTCCGGCCTCGGATCTCCCCTCTTCATTCCAGTTCAAAAATCCGATCTCACCGCCGAAGACGTCAAAAGCTACGCCGAGAGTGCCTTTGCGAAGGACAATGTAGCAATTCTCGGCACCGGAATCGACCAAGCAACCCTGCAGAAACTTGTCGAGAAATATCTCGGCTCTGCACCTGCCACCACCGGCAACAAGATCGCTGCGCCCATCAAGACCACTTACTTCGGCGGTGAATCACGAGTGCAGCATTCCGAGCACTCCCATGGTGCTCTGCAGACCTTATTCATCGGATACGGCCTCGCGTCAGCAGTGACTCCCGAGCTTGCCATCCTCGCATCTCATCTCTCCACCGTCCCTTCTGTGAAATGGTCCAAGGGTGTCTCGCCACTCGCTGCCACTCTCCCCGAGGGTGCCTCCGCCTCTGTTGTCCTTCTTCCTTACTCCGATGCGGCCTTATTCGGTCTGCTCATTCAGGCGCCTACTGCAGAGAAGGCGAAGGAAGCTGGGAAAGTCGCATATCAGGCACTTAAAGATGTGGCTGCTGGTAACGTGAAGAAGGAGGAATTGGCTGCTGCATCGGCCAAGGCTAAGTTCCTTGCTACCGCTGCCACCGAAAGCCGGGAAGGCCTCGTTTCCGCCTATGGCCCTCAAGTATGATTCCCTTTTCACTTCGGAAAGTTGCATGACTGACTTGACGCCCCATAGCTCATCTCAGGCGCTGCGTCTTCACTACTGAGCGTCGCAGATTCATTCAGCAAGGTCGACGCGTCGAGCTTTACCAAAGTTCGTGACTCTGCTCCCCGGTTTATTTCACTCTTTGATCATTTTTCTTTAGGCTACCTCTACTTTGTTGAAATCGAAGCCCACGTTTGTGGCGGTTGGCGATACACACCATCTCCCTTACCCAGACGAAATCGGCCTTTAAATATTGGCATTAGATACGCCATTAGAAATTCATAATACGAAAAAGCGAATCGGGGTCACGAAAGCTTGCAGAATCGGTCGCAGTCCATGGACAGTGTTCCCCCGTCTCCATCCAGGTTCAGCAAGCAACGAGCACAGACCCGTCTTATATGAATGTACAAGCGAAAACAGGCGTAGTTGTGCCGGACAGCTCACTCCAGTGACTCAATAGCTCTCGTATATCGTGCAATGACGTAACATCAAGATTGAGGGAAGGCTTGAGTAATATACAGGATTGTTCACAAAGTAAGCCCATTAGGGTAAAAGGGGGCGAAAGAGCGATCGGATGGCGCAGTCATATCGTGGATGAAATCAAGACAAGAAACAAATGGAACGGTACGATTCGTGAAATGAACTGAGAAACAAAGACGTGCTCAGTCCTGGTTCTTGTAAGCAGCCTACGGGCAAAGTTAGATTTCTGCATCATCACTAGGATAGTGAGAAATTCGGACCTTTATTTCCTTGGAGAAGGTCTCAGCGATCTTCTTCCTCTGGATCTTCTGAGCGGCGGTAACGAGCCCACTCTCAGGTGTCCACTCGTCGGGAGTGAGGATGACAGCTTGAAGCATCTCCATAGGCTTGAAGCCGGCTTTCTTGCCTGCAGCATTGCACTCCTTCAACACGAGAGCAGCCACCTCAGGCTTCTCGCACAGTTCGTGGATTTCGGCTTCGGAGTTGATGCTCTTGTTACCGGTGGAGGCGAGGTAATGACGGAGATTCGGGACGTGAGGGATGACGATCGCGATGGGTTGTTTGGCGTTGGTATCGGCGTGGACGCAGATGTTGGAGACGAGGTTACATGACTTGTAGGTCGATTCGAGACGTTCGAGAGCAATGTACTGAAGATGATGATGAGCTCGATATTGTAGTGATGACAGATATAGGAGCTTACTTCACCGCCCTGCAACTTCACCAAGTTCTTTATACGATCGATGATGCTCAAGGTTCCGTTGGCGTTCCATTGGCCGACATCTCCGGTACGGAACCAACCATCTTTAGTGAAGATGCTCTCATCCTGGTTCAAGTCGTCGCGCTTGAAGTACCCAGACGTGACACTAGGGCCACGAATGAGGATTTCTCCTTGAGGAGTCTTGTTTGTAGCGAAATATCCGGCGTCAGGAACGTCGAGAAGCTTGATCTCAATCGAACCAACGGGAGCGCCGGCAGTTCCATATTCGAAATGTTCAGGGGAAAGAATCGCACACATGCCACACGATTCGGTCAAGCCGTAACCTAATAACAGGCTTGTCAGCACACGAAACACGACATGACGTCATATAAGCGACAGTGAAAGCTTACCTTGAAGAACAGTCACGAGAGCGAGAGTAAGGAACTCTTGAGTCTCTTTACTCAGAGCTGCTCCTCCGCTGAGGGTTAATCTCAATCTTCCACCGGTCTGCGCTCGGACCTGACTCAGGATAGCAGCGTCGATCAATTGCGTGACACCTGGGATACCCATCTTCTTCAAGTCGAGGGCACCATTGAAGACGGACTTCTTCAGGCCGCCCGAACTGTTGACTTTGCCGACGATGCCCTTGCGGATCAACTCCCAAACCGCAGGCACGCCGACCATGATCGTGGGCCTGAACGCCCGAATGTCACCGAGACAGTTGCGCACCGAGGCGTCGGTGAGCGTTTTAACGCGACCATAGCCAGTCGTGACGCCAATGAAGAACAGGGCAAGTTCAACAATGTACTCGAGGACGTGGGAAAGGGGGAGGAATGCCAGGAAGTAATCCGAGCTCTTGAGATTCTGGCCGATGGTATGATTGCGAATGGATCCAACTGCGGATATGAGGTTCGCGTGTGTCAGGAGGACACCCTTGGGCGCGCCCGTGGACCCGCTCGTGTACATGATACAGGCAAGGTCAGGCCGCTTGGGGGCACGATCCCTGAGAGGCGCTTCGTCCTTGCCTTTGCCACGAGCCCTGAGTTCGTCGAGGTGTAAGACGGTGATGGCACCATCTCTGACAGCTTTGATTTTGTCAAGATGAGCTTGCGAAGCCTTTCCATCATAGATGATGTAGCGGATAGAGGGAGTGTTTGGGACGACATTGAGAAGAGTTGGGAGAAGGTCGGAATTAGTGAATACACCAGCACAGTCTGGTTCATTTAGGGCATGTTGGAGGCCCGACTCGCCGAGGGTATCGTAAGCGGTGGCTATGACCGTCCCAATAGAACAGCAAGCGTGTTGGACGAGCTGCCAGTTGACACTGGGATGGTTGGATGTCTCAGCCAAGGCAAATGTAATGATGTTCAGATGTCATACCTAGTTTGCGCATAGATGTTGAAAACCTGCCCCTTCTCAATGCCCAGGTCCACGAGGCCGAGCGCGATTTCTTGCGCAGCCTCCTTCACTTGCACGAAGGAGATGTACTGGTAGTCACCAAGTTGGAAATATTTCCACTTCTTCTTCTCCACGACCTCCTTGCCACCAACGTTCTTCTTGATCTCTTTCTCTTCTTCGTGAACATCAATAATCTCGCGCCAACCCACAGCATTTTTGGTGCCATGAACGCGCGCGGCGTAGTTCAAGACATCCGTGACAGTGTCAACACCGTCAACTGGACGTTCAATCAGGCCATTGACCTGCTGTGAAGCACGACGAATCTTGGTTTCTCCAGAAGGTGCAGTATCACTGACTTCAACTGACTGAGAAGGCGACATGGATGCGGTTACGAGTGCTTTGGGGTTACGTCAGCGCTCGCGTAGTTTTGGGGGCAACAACCTGAGTCTTAGCCAGAAAAGGCAAGCTTCCGATCAAATTCTCTGCTTCCGCATAAAAATAAAAATCCAACCAAATCTGCTCGTAGAGCCTCATCTCGAATATTACTGGATTCACCTTGAACCCTTTACATATTTTCCAGGTCTATGTCTGCAAATACAATTCCTAGGTATACCATGCTATGCTGGCATGCTGTGGCGATGCCTGAGTGCCATCTGGTCGTCTTTCCCTTTATGGTAGGTTTCAACCCTCATCCAGATCAAGTCTATAGCAGAATTGATGCCAACCCGGGATCGAGGAAACAAGAAGAAATAGCGAGAGAAAATTGGGGGCTCCAAAGAATATTTTTGTGAGTTACACCCATGAGTGCGTCGTTTTGTCACATTTATGATTTGTGGCAAGTTTGAGAATTTGCTTGTCAGAAGTCTTCTGTCTTCACGAGATGCGAAAAGTAGATCAGCACTTTGAATCCTGTCTCTGTCAACCCCTTCGATTTTGTGCGGCATGAGCAAAAGGCGAGAAAACGATTCGTCGGACCTTGGCACCTTGCTTGACACATTTTCGTGCGATGAACCGCTCTCGCTGTCCTGAATCGCCGTACAGTCATACGACTCTTGACTCAGGCGTTCGATGCAGAACACTATCGTCGAACCCACCTCAATGACCTCGGTGACTCTCGACCGCTTGACACTAGCTGTGCCTGCACTTTCACAGTCTTATTCCGTACCTCGATCGACGCTGATGCAAAAAGGCTACCTGCGGACGATCCCATCACCTACGGGAATTTGTGATTTTCCAGGCCCCATCCTTCCACTCTTTATCTGATAGTAAACGGACAACCGGCGTTTCCGGCCGGTTTGACAACCCAGGTATCTCTCCAAATAAGTTACCTCGTAGGATGACTTGTGGGCATAATAACCCTGTTTTCGAATTCATTCGATTGATGTGGATCATGTACGCACTGAGGCCAGGGCTCAGTCTGAACCAACAGATTGTCCTGCCGAGCTCAGCATTAGTGTCCCGACGCAAGATTGCAGACCGAACGGCGAGCGGACTACTCTCCCCATCCCAGGGTATTAACACTCGCGGAGAAGCAGTCCCGTACATCACAGCCCTCGAGGGAAAGAAACTGGCTATAAAGAGGCTCTTGGCCGTCGTAGTATGAAGCTGTGGTCATACCTCTCCCTCCCCAAGCTCAAAACGAAGGGAAGTTAATCGAAGATGGAGATGGCGGCCGTTTCCTTGTCTAAACCAGCGTCATACGGGGAAGGCGTTGTGATGATATGCATCTTTCTATCTTCGAGGTGAGCTTGAATTTTCTCGAAGCTTTTGAAGAATTCAACTGAAACGAATGCAGTCTCTATGGACTTACTTCATTCCAAGGAATATTATATTTCCGGAATTTTTCCAGTGATCCCAAGCCCTTCAAAGTCATGGTGCGGCGACTGATGAAGGAAATTATCCCATGTCGGTACTGATGTAACGAATACAGGTTGCTTCCGTCATGTAGGGCTTTGTTATCAGACAGAATTCCGATTTCTAAATCACCAATATTATTTCAACAGGACTCTTTCAACATTCCACGTGTGCCTGTGCTGGATCTTCACGTACCATTACTTCATTGTTGAATTCGGAAACTACTTTGCGCTTTTGGTACCTATATGGTCAGAATCTTGTGGTTCTATTATGTCGTACTGACCGTAACTGGCGGTTTTATGCAGGACGATTAAGGTGATTTTTTCTCTGCTGACTGAGTGGCTTTTTTGATTTATCGTGCCTTTGAAAGCTTACCATCCCAGTCACCGTCAGTGATTCTATGCTGTTGGATATTTTAATTTCTGGCCTTGAAACTCTGAACAGTGTGTCGGTGAATTTATATGTCACCTCTTCTTCGTGACGAGAATATGGACCTGTACGTCAAAGGACGTGCGCCTTTCGGCTTTGACATATGTTTTATAGTGAGCAACAAGAACAAGGTTGCATGCAGCATGATTGTAAGGAACGCAAAATTATACGCTACCATATTCACTGATTACTCTGGCGGTGTCATAGGCCCTCATGGAGCTTGCGCATGTCGGTACGTCCATGTGACGAATATTTCCAAACCTGTATTGAATAGGATCTAGGCAGCATTGCAGGTGTGTCTTCCTCGAACCTCAAACGGGATGCAGCATCCGATCTATTAATATCAACTAATGGAAGCGTTCACTGTCAAATGGCATGTCCTAGATTCTGAACATGATGACAGACGTACTGAATTTTGCGATGCTTAGCTTTCAAGCGACATATTGGACAGAACTCACAGGTATTCCTGCGAACAAGGTATGTTTATGGATATGCTATGGCCCTCTCATCTCATGACTGTGTCTCGTATAGCGCTTGGTCACTGCTTGTCTGAGCACAAGCCTATGCTCCGACGTCGTTATCACACTGTCAATATGCTTCTACTTACATACCAGTCGAACGGGTTATAAAAGGTTGGTTTGACAGCTTCCAATTCTTGCTGAGTCACTCGAATGAAGCAGGACCGATACACTCTTAACGACTCTGATCTTATACTCGATCAACACTGGAATAATCACTGCGTGAGTTCTCTTGCTCTATCACTGTCCACATCGAATAAAAGTTATCACAGCGTTGGAGATGTGATAGTTATGGCAACGGTGCGTCTTCGATATTTAGCGGCATTATTCATGGTAATCGGATGTCATGTTTATTAGTTCTTGCTGTTTCCAAACAACGTTGCATTCTTTGCGATATTCGAAATCACGATCGAGTGTGAGTGGGAATTATCCTCGTACTAATCCCCGCTTGAAGTTGATGACACGCCCGGTACCAGTGTACGCCAATGCTGTCTTGACCTCGTAAGCATATCCTCCGAGAATATTCATTAGAAAGGTACAGTACCGAGCTGATGCGAATTTAATAGCCTCAACACCAGGACCAAGCTAAGAGAAAGATATGCGAGTGACAGCGCTGGTTCTACTAGTAACTCAAACAAATATGCCCCGAGTGCACGACCAATGCATCGTCTGGAGCTATATTCATCTCCCGACAGCAAAGGGCATTCTGAATCTCCATGCTCCAACCTTTTTGATCTAGAGGCGAAAGGACAGCTTGCTTCTCCTCCCAATGCCTTGTTGAAAACCAGTATGAGTGAATAAACGTCCGAGAATAATATGTAGATCTTGGCAGTCATAGTGGTGACATCGAAGCTCCCCAAATTGCAAGATACGACAGAGCGCTTCGAAGTAAGATAATATCTGAATATTTGGTTCATAGTATTGAGATCACCCCATTGTTGTCCGGCGTAGTGTATGATGCACCCCATCGACTCTGCATGTGGGTTTGAGTGTAGTAACTCAGATCAACGATTTCGGCAAAATGGCCGAGGTGGCCGATATCGGTCAGCATGCGGCCTCAGTCCACTCTTGAAGACGACATCCACGCGCCCTCAGTGGCCTTAGCCTTTCCATGTTACCTGTCGACGTCGGTGAGTCTCGTGCGAATGGCCGCCACTCCAGGGTTCTCCGCACGGTTGACAGATCGGCAGTGGCGGCCAGAGTGACCGCAGCCGCCGAGGTAAACAGACCATTTTACATTTACTTTGAGAACATAGAATGATGGACCCGTTTGTGCGACTTGATGCAGAAGCTTCAGAAGACGAGATGCTTCCACGCCGAAGTCCTCGGAACGTGCCGAAGCGGGCGGCCATAGACCTTGTCCATCAACTCTTTCATCAATTTCTTCCATTCTTCGGATTTGTCGCGTCACTCCTCTCTTTTCATCGTGCCAGCAAGTGACTTTTGGATTCAACTTCAAGGCTGACATACGGACCATATTGGCTATCTATTCACTAGATACTTCTGATCTTGAGCAAGTAATTATAAGGCTTCTTTCAAGAGCACGGAAGACAAGCGCAAAACATCAGGTTGGATTACTCATAACTTTAGGGGCCGTCTTAGCGCTTGCAGGTGGATTGATGCACCGTGACCGACGTAGACAGACGAGGTAGGGGCTCGGTATGGAGCAAAGCTCAGGCTGCCGAGCTCAGCGGTTGCATATCCGCGTAAGCCAACCTGAAGCCGTGCAAATCGCTGTCACTGACAAGATCCAGTAACTTAACGTAGATCCTTCTCTAAAGCTGGCGTGACATATAACAGCCTCTCGAGCTGAACGTTGACAACTTCGTCGGGCAGGCGCATCCCTCTCTCCGTGAAGATCAACCTGAAGAAATGACGGCCGTCGCCTTGTCGGATCCTGCTTCGTACGGGGAAGGGGTTTTGATGATCTGCATCTTCCTGACTTCAAGGTGGTGTTGAATTCCCGAGCCTCTTCTTGTAGAAACTGAATTTCGGATGTGATTCCAGTCTCTATGGTCTCACGTCGTTCCAAGGAATCTCTTATTTTCGGACCTTCAGCAACGATTCCATACCTCTCAAAGCTACGGTGCGGTGAATTATCAAATTATCATTTGTTTTCTTTCTCATGGCCGATTCTGAATCGATTCAGGTATTATTCGTCATGTAGGGCGGTTTATTTGTGGGCGTCGTTTGATACTAGAATGCTCCTAACGACAGAGCTCTTTCGACGCTCCACATGTGCTTGTGTTGGTCTTTCATGTACCGCTTCTTCATCGTCGGCTTCGGAGATTACCTTTCACTGCTGATCCCTCCATGGTAAGCACGTATTTCAACCGCACCTGTCCACAACGCTAATCAGTGTTCCGTAGGAGCGTTAAGGTAATTGTATACCATTTTAGAACCTCAGAAACATCGTGAGACTCTTGATAGATCACAGTTCCAGTAACTGTCAGCACTCCCACTTGCTGAAAGTCGTTCTTGTATTGAATCGGGTTACAGTGCGCTGTTCAAACAATATGTCACCTTTTCTTCGTGGGGAGATTGTGGACTTGTCCGTCAAACCTTCAATGCGCATGTTGTCACGTCATATTGATCTCTCTTCAATCCAGTGAGCAGCAAGAACAAGCCGCTGTGCGGAACTCTTGTAAGCTCACTACCACGCGAGATATCATCTGCTGATACTGGCTTTGGCATCACAGGTTCTGATGGACATTGCCCATGTCGGTATGTCAATGGAATTACTCTTCATACATCCAAATGCTGATCTGCACAAAATAGGCAGCATTGCAGGTATGTTTTCTGTGATATCAGAACAAAATTCAAATACCGACATATCGTACTATCACAGCGTTCACTGTAAAATGGCAAGTTGTGCATATTTTCTATCGTTTAAAAAGACAATGAGCACACTGGTCTTTAGCTTCGAAGCGACATATATTACGGACTTGATTCGTATTCCCACTAATATGGTATTTCCGAAGTTTCTCCCTCTCGTTCAGGCATTGATTCAGTCGCATGTAGCATATGATGACTGCTTGTCTTGTTATATGTGTTTCTTCCGACGTAGTCATCACTCTCTCGATGTGCTATTACCTATATAAAGGTCGAACCGGCTACAAAAGGTTGTCTTTCTCAGCACATCCAACTCTTTCCAGCGAACTAATTTATATGTGGCGCAGGACCGACACACTCCTCACGACGCTGATCATATATTCGATAAACACTGGCATCGTCACTGCGTAAGTTATTTTATTTTTCGTCGTTCCAAATGACTGACCATCGAGACAGTATCGGAGATACAATGGTTGTGATACTGGTGCGTTAACAGCATCCGGAGATTTTATGTGGATAGTGATTGGGTACCATTTCATATCAGTCTCAAGCTTTGCCGGAGAACGTTGCATTCTTTGCAGTCTTTGAGGTGACTATCGAGCGTGAGTAACAGTCTCTGTATATATTTCAAAGCTTTCGCTGAACTAACTGTTCGATACAGTATTCGCCAATGCCATGCTAACGTCGTAAGCATTTTCTTGCAGAATTTCAGAGAAGCAGCACATTCAGCTGTGAACGAACAGACTCAATACACGGACCCAGCTACGATCAAGATTGGTCAATTACTGTGATACCATCAATCTTGAACCGACCGGAACCCCAATGCATCGTTTAGGGCTTGATTTATCACTCGAAAACGATGAACCCTCTCAGTCTTCCGTTGATAAGTTCTTAGATCTAGAGGCAGACAGAAGTCGTGCTCCTCCTGCGGCGAGTCCTGCCAATGCGCTTATGAAATCCAATGTGGTAAGTCGATTTATAATTCCGTTGCGATCACATGGCTTATTTGAGTTATGCTAGTAACTTCCGCGGGATACGAGGTTCACCGACCATAATAGCTACATTCTTGTCTTGATGAGAACATCGTAGTCGGTATGGAAGGCTCGTCTTTCCAATCTACCTTGTTTGTTGGTCATCAAATGCAAAAAGAGAGTTTCTCACTTGAACAACAAAGTTAAATAAGTGGGTGCCTGAAAGCCTGAGTACCGGGTTCTCGAGTTGGTTTTCCAAAATCACTCGAATACTGATCCTACTCGCTGACCTTCGGCCGCCTGATCCTTGAGCTATGCACGCACTCGCAGTACCTTGATAGAAGTTGATGCAAGAATGCGGTTCGCATGCAGTCCCATCACCACAGGAGGAATCTGCGATTTTCATTTTCCATCCCAATGGAGTTATCTCAGAGGAATTCGAGAGGAATGTGCCTCAATATCCGGTTCCGAGAAGATGGTGTTTCAGACCCAATTTCAATACTGGCAACTCACTCTTAGGTCAGCGGCGCGAACAAACAATCCAAGGCTCTTGCCTGTTCATTGGAATCCGAGTCAGTCACTATCTCCCAGCCCGAACACTCGATGAAGAGGCACTGAAGGCCTTTTTATATGGGAGAGTTTCGATCGTGTATCAGCAGGAGGTGGGAGAATAACTGACGAGTTGACTGATGACCTCGGTCCTGCGGCTTCGTCTTTCAAAGTTTCAATGATGAGGTGTTATCGTGGAGAAGCCAATAAATACCCTGTCCCGCCGGAGCGGACCGATATTTGTGTTTGTTTTTATGTGTCAGCAAACTGAGCGCTTAACACGTTGTCTATCAACTTCTTGAGGCCCTGGGTTCTATTCGCGTTAATACCACTTTTTCAACCGCATCAGCCAATAATTCTCACACATCCGCCGCTTTTCCAGAATCCTCAACTGGCTTCCCATCATTTTCATTCGGTCCAGCGAATGGTTTGAGCTATTCAACTAGGTCTTTGGTCAACTAAATAGTCTAAATTGTAGGTCGAGGTCGATATCCTGTAATTCGAGGTGACATGGAAAATTTTGGATCGTGTATATATACAATCGAGAGCGGGGCTCTGTCTCAATCGACGTCCTATGCTGCCGAGCTCAGCATCTGTATCTTGACGCAAGGCGAGCAGACAACTCTCTCCACCATCAAACAACACTCGTGGACTCTCAGTCCCATGCATCACCTTCTTGGGCAAGCCCCCCATAAGTAGGCTCTCAGACATCGTATCTCGCTGTGGACACAAATCTCCCTCACTACCAAGTCGAAATTCAAGATGGCGGCTATTTCTTTGACTAAACCTGCTTCGTATGGGGAAGGAGTTTTGATGATCTGCATCTTCTTGTCTTCGAGGTCGGCTTACAATCGTCGGAGCTTGCGAATTGAACTAAAATGGTCTCAGTCTCTATGGACTCACCTCGTTTCAAGGAATATCATACTTCCGGAATTTTACCAGCGATCCCAAGCCTCTCAAAATCATGGTGCTGCACTTTAGTCATATTATTCCTCTTCAGCGCTTACAGAATGTACGCAGGTCGCTTCCGTCATGTAGAGCTGTTTATTCGCTGATCGGGACCACGACTGACTGACATGGTTATTGCGACAGGACTCTTTCGACGTTCCACGTGTGCCTGTGTTGGTTCTTTATGTATCATTATTTCATCGTTGGTTTCGGAGATTACGTTTCGCTGCTGATACCTCCATGGTCAGCATTCTCGTAGTTCTGATGTCTCAGACTGACGGAAGTTATCATGCAGGGCGGTTAAGGTGATTGCCTTTCGGCTTATAACGGCTTGCAATTAATCGTGCCTTTCAAAGCTCACCATCCCAATAACAGTTAGTGGATCGTCTGCTTGGATTCTTCTGGCGTTGAGACTTTGAGCAGTGTGTTGCTGAATGTATATGTCACCTGTTCTTCGTCACAAGGATATGGACATGTACGTCAAGGTGGAAGCGCGCATTCTTATTTTGACATCTGTCCCACAGTGAGCAATAAGAACAAAGTCCTGTGTGGAATGATTGTAAGGAACACAGAATTATACGCTGCAATATCTATTAATAATTCTGGTGATCGTTCTCAGGTTCTCATGGAGCTTGCGCATGTCGGTACGTCCATGTGACAAATTATATTTTGGACCAGCACCAACTTGGATATAGGCAGCATCGCAGGTGTGTCATCTCTGAACCTCAAAATGAAACGCGGCCGCTGATGTATCATGTTCTGGAAGCGTTCACTGTCAAATGGTGTGTCGTAGATTCTCTACAAGATTAGATAGGCGGACTCAACATTGCGCTGCTCAGCTTTCAAGCGACATATTTCACAGAGCTTACCGGTATTCCTGAGAATAAGGTCCATGCATTGTCGCACGTCTGATCGCCCCATTTGATACTGACTATCGTATAGCGCCTGGTCACGGCTTGTCTGAGCGCAAGCCTTTGCTCCGACGTTGTGATCACGTTTTCAATGTGCTATTACTTGCATAGCAGCCGAACTGGGTACAAAAAGTGGACTTTTTGAGAGCTTCCAAGTCATTATAGAGCACTAACATGACGCAGGACCGATACACTCCTAATGACTCTAATCTTATATTCGATCAACACCGGCATAATAACTGCGTGAGTTCCTTTAGACTGTCGCCGCCTGCTTATAACAAACATGATCATAGCGTCGGAGATGCAATAGTCATGGCTATGGCGCGTCTTCACTTTACAGAGGTGTTCTGATGTGTTCTGATGTTATATTCTATTAGTTCTTGGGATTCCCGGACAACGTTGCCTTCTTTGCAATATTCGAGATAACGATCGAACGTGAGTGCGAAGTCTTCTCAGAACGCGTGCCGCTTGCGACTCTGACGCACTCGGTAGTATATGCCAACGCCATTTTAACCTCGTAAGCATATCAGAATATTCATTCGAAATCTATTCAGCTGATGTCGGTCGTGTAGGCTCAACACCAGGACCACGCTTGGGAGTATATACATCGCCCGAGAGCAAAAGGCACTCTGGGTCTCCGAGTCCATATGCTATATATTCAGATGTAGAGGCAAAAGGCGAGCTTACTTCTCCTGCCAATGCCTAAATGAAAGCCAGTGTGAGTGAACGGCTTCATACTACAGTATCGCTGATGTCGCTGACATCGTGGATTCGAAGCTTTCCGAGACCTCCGAGACCTGACAGCCAACAAAGATGGATCTAACAAATCAAGAGCTGAGAGTGATATATATGGCCCGTTAGTTTGGTGGGTAGTGGAGTGCTTGATGGACGGCATCAAGTTCTGTACAATTGGAACCATGTTATTTGTCGCGAGAACGCGAGAGACGGATTTCAGAAGGACATATCAATTGCGTACGATGCCAACGACCCCCTAACTTGAGACCAGAAAGCTTGACGACTTCGAGTCAGCAGTGGAAAATGTTGCTATCATCCGAGATGAGCAGACTGGGATTCGAAGACCAAAGAAGTGCACAGCACTGGTAGCATCTGCTGGAGATCAGTGAACTAAACAGGTCTTCTATCTCTCGAGATCATCAAAAAGAAGGGTCTGGCTGCCTGAGCTTCTGATTTCCATGATCCTTCTATTCGACTTATTGGATTGAAACCCTGCCAAAATTATGATGTAGTGGAAGCTACTGCCTGACCGCCGTGGGTAGTGTCAGTTTTTCCTGCTGAGACCCCTTCGGAAACATCCACACAGGAATTCGGGCCTGACATGTTCTGCACTCGGCTTTTTCTTATAGAGGATATGATGTGTCGCAGATACGGAAAGAGAGGAGCCGAGTTCCAGCAAAAAACCAAGCGGCTCCATGGATCGCAAGAAATGGATCGAGACAATGAGGCCCGGGGTCATGGGATGATAACGTTAACATGGAGTGCCTCAGTTGATCTCACAACTCCAGATCATGGAGAAGGGGGGGGGCATCACAAAAGAACCAGGCTTGTACGTTCAATCTGAACCCACGTGTTTCATATAAAATCCCACCATCTCGCAAGTCTTTTCCTAGATACGCACCTTCAAAATCTAGGTGACGGCTCTCTCTCCGCCAAGGTTCCAAGGATGGCTATTTCGTTGTCCAATCCGGCTTCTTATGGAGAAGGCATTCTCCTAATATGCATCTTTCTGACTTCGAGGTATCACATATTCCCAGTTGCCATTACGAAACCAAATTAACTTACGAATATACT
Organism: Sistotremastrum suecicum HHB10207 ss-3; assembly: GCA_001632355.1. Taxonomy (NCBI): domain Eukaryota; kingdom Fungi; phylum Basidiomycota; class Agaricomycetes; order Sistotremastrales; family Sistotremastraceae; genus Sistotremastrum; species Sistotremastrum suecicum. Next base: position 2,936 of record KV428050.1, on the reverse strand, counting down.
AGTCTGTTTGGAATGACCTCGTTTCAGGGGATCTCGTATTTCAGAAATTTCTCTCATGATCCTTTCCACTTCAAAATCATGGTGAATCGCTCTTTGGCTACGTCGTTGATGGACAAACCTGGACTAACGAAAATTCGGCGGCATAGGTCGCTTCAGTGATGTCATTTCCTGCTAAAAATATTAATTTTTGGATCGCTGATTGTTGCGGAACAGGATTCTTTCTACATTTCACATCTGCCTTTGCTGGTCTTTCATGTACCACTACTTTATCGTTGAATTCGGCAACGACTTGTCTTTGCTGGTGGGTCCATGGTGAGAATATTTTGATCGATATAGGGTGGGCTTAGTCTGATGGGCATTCTATCACAGGACGATCAAAGTAAGCGATTTTCCACAGACATTGCTCGAACCGAAACGACTCTGAACTAACCGGCCGACAGGTTACCATCCCAATTTCTGTGGGTGCCACAACAGTGACAAATATTTAAGGGACTCGCGCTTACGGCCTCGGTCTAGTGTGTTTCAGAAACCATTTGCCATCTCTTCTTCGTCACCAGAATATGGATCTGTATGTCAGATAGGTCAGCCTGATTCTTGACTGACTTTTTGTCCATAGTGAGCGGCAAGAACAAGCTTGTATGCGGATCCATTGTGAGTCACCGCTCAAGCGTTGTTTTCAAGCAAGTGCTCTAAACGTTGCTCCTTGATAGGTCACACTAGAGCTTGTACACTTTGGTGAGTATAGCTGGTATAGGGGAACAAATATTCGATCTGACATCAGTCATCATTATAGCCAGCGATATAGGTATGAGCAGCGCTGTTTGAGTTTCAAACTTCCCTGTTGTCTAACACGTTTGCAAAGCCTTTACTGTAAAATGGTATGCATATTTGTTAAGTAAGGTTAAGAAATCCACGTTGATTTATTGTGATTGCTCAGCTTCCAGGCCGTATACTTCACCCAGCTCACGAGCACACCGGGAACCAGAGTTTGTCATCTGTTACAATATCTTCTAACGAAGAATTGATCGAGTGTTCGTCCAGCGTTTATTCTTGGTGTGTCTGAGTGCAAGCCTTGCTGCCGATTTGTGCATTACCTTTTCGATGTGCTATTGTCTACACCGCAGCCGAACCGGTCATGGAAGGTGAGAGTTCGCGAGCCAACGGTAACCGACGGACAGCGAGACCTGATCAACCCGATGCAGGACAGACACTGTGCTGTCAAATTTGATCGTCTATTCAATCAAGACTGGGATCATAACAGCGTATGTCATACATCCTCATGGCATTGGACAACTTAAATACCAAATCAACCGATCAGCCTTGGAGATGCTATTGTCTTGGTTGCAGTAAGTTCTGCAAACATCAAGTCTTCTTCAAGGTCGTTTGACGGGCTTTTCGTGGACCTAGTACCTCGCCTTACCCAACAATGTTGCATTCTTCTCGATATTTGAGGTCACTATTGAGCGTGAGTCCTCTCCAGAATCATACCGGCACTTAACATTTGCTGACTTGGGGTCATGGATGCGACAAATAGTATACGCAAACGCTGTCTTGACCTCGTGAGCAATTCAGAATTTTCGACGGTCGCCTACCCATTTCTTACACTCAACCACAATATTGAAGGCTCAATACCAGAACGGAACTGCGATCAAGACTCGCCGTGTACAACAGCACTGAAGGGTCGAGCAATCGTACACCAATCCAACATCTAGATCTGGAGACTTTGCCGCTCGACAGCCCTGGGAAGCAGTGGTCTGCGGGAGAGAGATATTCAGAATTCCCGAGGAAGGCCGCAGTTCCCAGCGGTGCTGTGGCTCTGAGCAAGGTCCGCAGAAATCTTTACGAGCTATTGAATCATCTCTCATACCTAGTGGCGTTAATTATCAGCCGCTTAAGATCCACAAAGGCGCAACTTGTTTCATACCCATGGGTCAATATCCGGGACATGGTGCTGAGGTGCGTTGGACTATGCCGTCAACCCGAATTTATTTTCACGTCCAACGTCCAACAGACTTTGTTCGGGAACAACGTGGACAGAACTTGACGAAGAGGGTCTGGTGTGACAAGTCCGCTCTCCGAGATACGAGCTCTCCAGTTTACATCCGACGTTATGCTTCACAAAAATCAAAACATTTACCCATCACAGGTAACATACACCCTGTCCGAAGTTACCCAATCGCTTTACGCATATATCGCGGTTGAGACAAGAGTCCATTACTTTTTCCATTACTTGTCATCGAAGCACCGGTGCCTCATGCATGGCCTCATGGGGCGCGTCCGAGTCGATGTGTTCAGATCAGCGAAGAATTTTCATCAAGCGGTTGCAAGATTCTCGCAGCATCTTGATCAATTGTTTCAAGAAGCGCCATGACTCTCTTTGCTTGCCACGGTATGAGCCATTCCCAGATCTGCAGATACGATGCATATGAGGTGATTGTCGAGAATTTGAAACGTTGTCTTGGGTTGAGTCCGAGTCACCGGTCCCTGGCGTCCCTGCTTGTCTTGGTGTTCCAATATTTGCCACACCGAATATCCAACCAGGGCCAACTAGCCAATCAATCAGGAAGCTAAGACCCAAAATATGAAGCAAAGTCGGAAGCCGTTCTCGTCAGCAAATCGTCAACTGGAAAGCGGAGATCAGTCGGCCGAATTTGCCGAAGCACTACCCGGGTGACGCCGAAAGCTCTTCCACAGCGAGTCACCCATCGACAAAGGGTGGACGTTGACTAGAGACTCAGGCTCAACGTTTACAGCTGCCTACAACTTCGGCCTTGACTTCAGCCAACTTCAGAAGTTCAGATTCTCATAACACTGACATTATGGTCGCTACTTGCGGATTATTTCTTCTTGGCTAGGCCGGCTGCAAAATTTTATGCCTTGAGCGGCCTTGACCTTATCACTCCTATATCTGTTAATCATGATGCGTCTGAATTTAG